>JAOEHY010009057.1:0-66674 GCA_025447955.1 Psilopsiagon aurifrons
ACTTGGAGTATTGTGTGCAGTTCTGGTGTCCTCAACATAAGAAGGACATGGAACTGTTGGAACAAGTGCAGAGGAGGGCCACGAGGATGATCATGGGACTGGAGCACCTCCGGTGTGAAGATAGGCTGAGAAGTTTGGGGCTGTTGAGCCTGAAGAAGAGAAGGCTGCGTGGAGACCTCAGAGCAGCCGTCCAGTATGTGAAGGGGGGCTATAGGGATGCTGGGGAGGGACTTTCCGTTAAAGACTGTAGTGATAGGACAAGGGGTAATGAGTCCAAACTTTAACAGGGGAAGTTTAGACTGGATATAAGGAAGATATTCTTTACTGTAAGGATGGTGAGGCACTGGAGTGGGTAGCCGAGGGAAGTTGTGAATGCTTCATCCTTGGCGGTGTTCAAGGCCAGGTTGGACATAAACTTGGGTGATATGGCTTAGTGTGAGGTGTCCCTACCCATGACAGGGGGGTTGGGCTAGATGTCCTTTGAAGGTCCCTTCCAACCCAAACCATTCTATGATTCCATTATTTGGTTTAGTGTGAGGTGTCCCTGCCCATGGCAGGGGGGTTGGAACTTGATGATCTTAAGGTCCTTTCAAGCCCTAACTATTCTGTGATTCTGTGATTCTAAGTTTCACTCAGTGAAGAACTGCAGTACGCAGCAAGGTGTTTTCACAAGCCTGTGAAGTGTGTGGCCTATGTCATGTCCCTGTACTCTCAAAATTAAAAGATCCTGCCCAAAGATCCTACCCTGAGCTACAGGCTAAATCTTTGTGGACCTTGGGAGACATAAGACAACTTGCTATTATTGCTACTTCCATTATACAGAAAAATACATGAGGAGCAGAGTTAAGGTTTCTCTTTATCTTTCACACCTTGCGTTTCGGGGCCATACAGGTAAGGCCACGTGGAAACTAAAAATTTCCAAAGTCTTATCATTCTGTAGATGTGAATGTTCTTGACAGGTATGAGCAAAACCTTTTTTTTTTCTTCCCAGGAAACCATGTATAATATTGATCCTTTTTTTATTTACCAGATTCTTTTTGGGTGAAATCAGAGCTGGTTGGAGTTCTGAAGGTGAATACATATTTAATAAACATTATGAGATTCCTTCTGTTAACTTGCATCAGACCTACCCACAGTAGTTCAGTACCTGTAGTCTGCTGTTTATGAATATAACATATAAATTGCTCCTAGAGAGACTGGGGATGTGTTAAGTGTTTCCTTTTCTAAGGAAAGCATGAAGCAAATGGTGCTGGAGGTATTCGGAGAACACATGCAAAGCTTTAACTTTTGTACAGCTTCTATAACTAACATTCAAAGACAGAATGGGTTCTTAATGGGAATGGCTTTGTAGTAAGAGTGGAAGCAATGGGCGTAACTTCCAGTGAATCTGAGCAATTAGAGGTGAGGCCATGCAAGGAAGAGCAAAGGGCTTAGGGAATTTCTGATCATGAGGACTACCCTGGGAAAAGTGGAGGTCTTGGGAAGACTTGTGGCTGACAACAGATCATCAGCTGAGTATGAGCTACAGATACTTTGGCTGAAATGCTAATACAGACCCATAAATATGAATATGAAAGTCTCAGTGTGAAGCTGAGAGCATCTGTTACCTTAGTACTCGAATGGTGCAGCATCCACAGCAATGTTATGTTCACTTCTGTATCTCAGGAATGATTGAGAAATTAGCAAGTTCAGAGAAGAGAACTGTGAAGGTTTAGAGAGTCACAAAACATGCCTTATTATGAAGGATTCAAGGAGTGCAGTCTGATTAGCTTATTGCAGGCTTAAAGGGTGATTTCACTGATCTGTGAGTACCTACTTGGAGAGCAGAAACATGATTACAGAGGGTTCTTCAAGTTTGGCAAAGTTATAGATGATTGAATAGCTGGCAGTTGAAGCAAGGTATAATTGGACCAGAAATATGGCAATTAAAACCAAGGTAACATTAAGTGACTCCTTGATGTAGAACTGTAAAATTACAGGTCAATATTGGGAGTTGTTCTAAAAGATTTGTGCTCTAGTAAGTGATCTCGAGGTGTCTTTGATATGCAGACCCCTGAGTATTTCCCAAAGGGAATGATACGCCTTTGCACAGTGTATTTAAACCTTTTTCTGACAGCAAGTCTTGTACTTTCTATGGGCATAATTCTCCAGGTTTCATGGGTCACAGATTGAAAAACTACCATTCAACCCTAAATCAGCGCTTAAAGCAGGAATTAGCCAAGCAAGTCTTGTGGTCTGTGGTGTAAAAGTGGTCAGTCTACGTGATCGCTGTGGGTTCCCTCTAGCTTTGGGATCTAGGAATCGCAGCCCAAAATGTAGCTAAGTCTGAGGAACACTGAGGCATTAGTCCTTACTCAGCTATCGCACCCTATCCTGTGAAGCACTTCTGTACAGAAGATGGCTAATGGCTTTAACCATATTGCTAACACGTTTTACAGTGCTGGTGCCTCAAGTCAAATCCTTTCTGCTGCTACTCTGGTTCAGTGGTTTTTATTGTCTCTGTTTTGTCTGTTGTGCTCACACATAAAAATGAGGCAGAAAGATGCCAAGACAGGCTTTTTATTCATTTAAAGTACCCTGAATACTGAGAGCTGAGTGGGCAATGAGTTGCAATGCTAAGGGATCTGCTGTGCACAGGCACTTGTTCTCAGCCCCATGCCATCCTTTTCTGTCAAAAGCATGAAGACAATTGGGCAGCAAGCCCAGAAGAAAGTAATCTTTTTTCTTTCTTTTTTTCCTTTTCTTTTGGTTTTCATATTTACTGAGCTATTTTCTAGCAGGATCAATTCCCTGAGCTGTTTCTCTGTAGGGATACATAAATATTTGCCTACTTGACTTGATACAAGATAGAGAGTAATTTTAGGACAACACTGGGCATTTGGGGAATTTAATGATGTTTGAATAAATAAATAAATAATAATAAATACTATCAATACCCAATCCAAACCAAATGCAACTATGCTTTGCAGTTTAAACTTTTACTTTTCATTGTCCTCATATGGCTGTGCTCACTTGACCTTATTCCCTGGATAGTAAGAAATGCCTTGCTGGTGGTTTCATTAATTTTTTGTGTGTGCAGAAGACGATGCAATCAGATTTAAGGTTTAAAATATATAAAGTATGTAAGTGATTGTTTCCTTTCATCTTGGGTTTGCCAGCTTTCACATCCAGCTCCTAAGCTGTGACTCCCCAGTCAGTTGAACTCATTTTGATGGATTGGATTGACACAGATACCCATTTACCTCCATTTTTATTCCAGCTTCCTTTTAGCAAACAATTATGGAACAGCAATAGCTTCCTGCTGGGCAGACAAATTCTTTCTGTCTTCCTTTAACACAGCCATGCATTTTTCCCAGTGATGAATGCGGTAGGACCAAATCATACGAATCTACGATCTGTTCCAGCTGCTATTGAAGAGAAATGATTAAAACAACAGCAACAAAGTGGAAAGAAAACACCCTACTTTTTCCCTGTGTGCCAGTAAACACCTTATCATTGAGCACAAGCAGCAAAATACATTTTGAGACTCAAGAACCAAATGTGCATATAAGCAATAACAGGCTAAATGAATAATAGAGCAGAATGACATGACACCATATCACAGTCCTCAACTAGTAAGTAGCACAGTTCAACCTCAAAAGCCACTGAGTAAGACTAAAATGTCTCTTTAACGGTATTAGCGGACAATTTATTATGTGTATCCTTCGAGTGCGGCACAATGTCACTGCAGGCCCATTGCATTTGCATTATTTCCAGACAACGGCAGCAGCAGAAAAGGACACTGATTTATTTCAGAGCAGGCACAGGTGATTTTTATGTCTGTTGGGACTCAGCCAGATATGGCTTAACCCATTCAAGTCTTTTCTGCTTATATGAAGAAGGTGGCTTTTTATAACATCCTTATCTTCCAGCTCAGACTTCATTTCAGTTACTCAAGGAAAAGATGGAGGATTTTGAAGTCTTTTGCTTTTTTAGACAGTTACTAAAGCTGTGTTCAATTCAGAGAGAATGAATGATCTGCAATAGCTTAATCTGTTTAAAATAATCTAACGATCATTTTCACTGTGCAGCTTTTAACACAGTGTGTGATTTCCACGCCCTACAGTAGCCAAATTGAATGGTCTCCTGATAATATTACTCCCTACTGCATGTAAGCTAATTTGCCCGGATCAAAAGATTACATGCAAGAAAAAAAGTCACTCTAGGGCTGTCATGATGCAGTCAAAGCATGCAAGCTTTGTTTCTGCTTGATTGGAGATCCCAGAGGACTGCATGAATCCCAGTTTTCCAGCATTATAGAAGAGGGAATTCTGGTATCTTGCTGGTAGTGTCACCCTACAGAGAGAATGCAGGTGAGACCAAGTGCAATCACTAATGACGATTAGAGAGAAAGCAGAGGTGTTAATCCAAAGCAATTACGACTGGCTTCTGATAGTCCATCAATTTTATTTCTTCTGTTAGCACCAGTATTTTTCTTGCCCTCTGAACAGCTGCCTGCTGTTGCATGGGCATGTGGCTGTAATTCTGCTGATGGTTGAAAGAGATGCATAAAGCCTAAGTGTGAATTTACATGACTCTTGTGTAACTGGAGTGAGGTACACTATTCTCAGCAGCATGGCTGAGAAAGGGAATGTTTTTCAGGAATGATCTATAGGGTTTGTTTCATTCCAAATAGGAGCACAACTTGAATATTTTGACATTTTTCTCTGGGCAGTTTTTCAAAATTTGCCTTTTATGTACATGAAAACACTTTCTGCTTTGCTTTTGTCCAGGAATGGGGCATTAGGAGTCTGATTGAAAAGATCAGAACAGTATAAACAAATTGAAACTACCTACATGCTGCTAATTCTTATAAAAGGACTGGAGATGCATTATTCCAGGGCACTGAGAAAAGAGAGGTCAATGTTTTTTTGAACAGATGCTTTGATAGTCTACTAAAAGAAGGTTCTGATCAATTTGCCCGGTTTTGCTGTGGGACTGCAATCAGAGCACCCGCTGGAGCACTGCTGTGCTGGACTTGACTTTGCTCTTCCCTTCTCTGCTCTGTGGCCCCTTTGCACTTGTGCCTACTGCAGAAAAAAAAAGATTTTGGTCAGTGTACAAGAATATGAGCATAGTTCAGTGAGTACAATGCATGTACACGTGTTTTTAAGGTTACTCAGTGTGTTTTGATGCCTGCGCAACTTGTAGGAGTGGAGAACATGCCCTTGATCAGTACCGCTAGCAAAAGCAGTCATGGGTGGCAGCCGCTGAAACAAATCACCATAGTGCCTGTGGACTTGCTAGGGAGTGATTCTTATACTCCCAGTGTATTCAGCATAATTGCTGCCTTTAACTTCTTACAGGAGGCTAACAGAGTTCAATGGCTATTGCACATTAGAGAAACACTGTATTGTAAGCCCAGCTTACTGGGCAGTCTGCAGCACTTTTCTGTGGCCCGATCCTCTTCTCAGTATCATAATTTGTTCATTTTTAAAGCATTTTGAAGGGTTTTAATACTTGAATGGCAAGGGGTGGTATTACAGTTCCATGATTTTGACAGCACTGAATAGGCTCAAGGGGAAGCTGAGTATTGATGGGTCAGGCACTGTGTTAACTACTAGGAAGATTTGATCCTCAGTTTAAGAAGCTTACAACAAGAAAGTGGGTTAGTCACAACAAAGAAATCAATAACTAAAAAGGGTGAAGTAGAGGAGAAAATGGTCTCTGGGACACGTATGGTCCCATAAATTTACAATTTGCACAACCTCTGATGAGTTTAGCTTAGCTTCTTCCTAGTCCATCAGGCTGTCAGATGTCTTAACTATAAATCAAATATTCTGAACAGGAATTACCTGGTGTTATGGTGAAATATAACAGATACCTGGCTCTGCAGAGATGTTCAAATTGGGCAGCTGAAGTGTCTGTAATAATAATAAAAAACACTCATTGGGTTTTGGCAAAAATATAATAATGATGCTTTCTAAAGAAAATAGTGTCATTATTAAGCATAATACACCAAGATGATGAATCAGGTGGATTAAGGAAAAGAGGAAGAGACAGCTTTCTAAAAATTTAGATGTCATTTCTTCTTCTCTTTCTTTGCTCATTGGCAGATGAAATACCCTTGAAATACAAGAGAACCTGAATGATGCCTTTGTTGATAACACTCTTTAGACATAGCTGAGCTGAGCACTGAACTTAGAAATTTAGTAAGAGTTTGTAATTTTTTGTCACCTCAAATCTAATTGATGCAGAAAGCAAGTAAAAAAATAACTCAAGTTCTCACAGAAAACAGGTTCAAATTTAGGTATGACTTACACTACTTACATCACTCCCCAAGTTATATAAAATCGATGTTTAATGCTGCCTAAATAGTTTATAACATTTTAAAAAGAAAAATACATATTTTAAGGGTGATGAGTAAGGAATGACTATTCATGACTGCTGTGCCTGCCACTCATTACAGAAGTACCGTATTACCTAGCATCATCAGATGCCCCCTGCAGAAATGACTGTTCCTAGTGAGAGTAGGGCAACCATCCAGCTGCTCATTGCAGCCTTCCTGGCTCATGTCCGAGATCCATCAGGAGGAGATATAAGCCTTTGCTGGCAACCCTGTGCAATCAGATGGAGTTTTTTACCTTTTAGCTGCTACAGAGACAAATCCAAGACAACCTGTATATTTAAGAATCAGGTTAAACAGGAATGGCTGCAAGTACCATGAAGTGTACACAGATCCATTTGGTTTGAATCATTCAGATTTCATAAAGCGTATTTGCACACTTGAAAACCACCACCTCTAATGTTAGTTTAGCTTGGTTTTTCTCTTCCTCTTTTGTACCTATAAATCTTCATCTGCTGTCCTTCAGCTCAAGACTTGCAGAAATAGTTACAAGTAAATGTATTATCTGGGAATCACGACATGTATATCTCCTTATAAAGCACCTCCTTGGTTCAGGCTTCCTCTTGCACGTTGTCATTAATTCTGCATTCAGTCTTTGTACTAGGAGTGGTGTCCAGTCCATCTGGCAGTACATACCTGTTTTCTGGTCTGTGAGAAGGCCAGGTAGGGATTTAGGAGCTGGCTCTCAAATTGGCCCAGTATGTCTGATGCCCAATTAATAAAAGACAGATTTAGATGATGACTGTATGGTGATAGATGACTTTAACTGACATCACTGACATCACCAAAAGTAATTGTGGCCTCAATGGCATGTATCTTATGTAACCAAAGTAAATAAACAAGTAGAAAAGGATGAAGCATTTAAAATCAGATGATGTTAGCAGCCAAATTTATACACTGGCATCTGTACAATGCTGCAAAAGAAACAGCTTCCATTGTGCATCGAGCCTTTCCACAACATTAATTCCATCGTAAACCTCTTCTGTATCACACTTTTACTGCCCTCACAGTGCACAAATTAGCTGTAATCTGGTGACAGCAGTCAAATGTTTCCTTCGAATAACAAAGCAGAAGTTTCATTGCATAACTGCTTTTTGTAAAAGAGCAAAAACATCACATATCCATAATTAACTATAATGCATGCCTCAGGGCTAGTTTTGAAATGGGGGAAGCGATGCTATCAAGAAACACCTTAATCTATTTTCTAGGAGCCATTAGAACATCCTTTTCAGAAATGTATGAGTGATGTAAGGCACAGTACAATGTCCCCATGGGCCTGTACCTGGTGTGGTTGGAGGTGATTGCTGCTTTCTGCATCCATAAGCACTCGAGCACTTCTCACTTTGGTGAGCAGTTGGTCAGTTCAGTGGAAGCTACTGGGGGACTCAGCTGATGCTGCTGGCTGAGGGTAACATTGACCCCACACATTCTGGTGGCTGTGCTGTGGGGCAGCAATTCTGGCTACTTGAGGTCATGAACAGCTGGGACTTTCACACCTTGAGGAGCTCTTTCCAAAGCTGTGGTCTCTGCTATGAGATCAGTCATTTCCAAAAAGCCTCTTTGGCACTTGAATGCTCCACAGATTTTCCGGTGGCTTTCCAAAAATGTAACGATAGCTGTCTTTTCTGTTCCCACTCAACGGTGTTTTGCTTCCATGTGCTTAAGGTGCCCAAAACAAATAGTTAGATTTCTGAAGCCATTAGTGTGCTGTAGAATGTACATTAAATCTTTGAGCCTGTTGTTTATTTGTAAAGGTATATTCTGGTGACACATGCAGAACTTAATTTTATTCCTGAGTTGAGCTAAGACATTTAATGTTCAAAGAATAATAATTATTACCTAGGAACAATCATCAGAGGTATGCCCTCTTGAATAATATGGAGACTAGACCTAAGAGTAATCTTACATATCTGCTTTTTAAGAAAGAAACCAAATCTGAGTCAAAAATAACCTGAGGATGCAAGTTTTCTGAAATAATTAAAGTTTTTATTATTATTCACCTGAATTCTCAAATGTTTCTGGTCTTGTACAAAACCATTCCTACCTTTCTCGAAGGATATATAATCAAAATTGATGGTTAAATGTCAGGAAAGGGTCCTGTTGGCATTGTCTTTGCTAGCCCAGTGCATACTATGCCTGTTCATCTCCTTTCTGTTAACGTTGCATTGCAGCACTGCTGAGGGGCACCAGCCAGGTCAGGAATGTGCTTCATGTATGTGAAGGAGTCAAAGAGTTTATTGACTAAATATGACAGAGAATAGAAGTCCTTTCTACCTCTGGCGGCAACATGCTCTTTTGCTGAATATACTCTGCTGAGGTAGCAAGGAGAGCTGGCCTGTGCAAATGCAAAAAGACTCATTTATAACCTGGGAACTGATAATGTGTACAGTTTTAATTGAGGAACAGCCGTGGGAACCAGCTCTTGTGCGTCTGACAGGTAGTGGCTAACCAGCTTGACCTAATTTTTGTTTAGCATCTCAAAAGAAATGGTTATTTTTATGTGAGGGAAGATTGTTATACAAATGTGTATGAGCCTGTGTTAATATATGTGCACAAATACACATATATTTAGTAACATCTCATTAAAGGAAATTAATACTTTTTGTTTATTTTGTATAGTGCAATTCATAGCTGCTATTATTTGTATACTACTGGATGCCAAAACTCAGTAGCAGCTGAGGGTAAGAAGTGAAGCAGAAAAAACTACAGTAGAGTTCTATTAATTTATATTCACTTTAGGCAATAAAGATCACAAGAATGGATACAATTCAACCAGCACTTACAGGTGTACAGTTTTGTTGCATGTCTTTGGTATTAAATATGCTGGTTAAAAAAGGTCCTTGTAAATGAGCACTGGATCTTAAAGCAAAGGAAGACTTTTGAAGACACTTTTTGGTGTACAGGTTCAGGGTTATAGGGTGCTACTTAATGTTTTAGGCATGGAGAGACTATTCTCTCTTCTGCAGTAATAACATTTGAAAAGAGGAAAAAAGTTGTAGCATTAGAGGTATTCTGTTTTCTTCCTTATGATTTTAAAGGACCAAGTTTAACAATGAATGTTAAATATTCCCAAGCAAAAAAGATGCTAGTTCTAAAAATGTACCCTAACATTGCACAGTCTGAATCCCTGTTTCATGGAGTGCTTTTCTTAGAGCTGTACAATGATAACAGTTAAAAAACAACCAAGCAACCAAATAACCAACCAATTCCATCTGAAGCTACAGGATCCCAATAAGCTAAACTCTGACATCCCACATGTCATCTCCAAATCAATCTGGAGACATTGTACATGACACAGGTAAGTTAGTGGTTCTGCAGTTTAAATGCTAGTAGGAGACTGGGTGATGAATTACCCTATTTGCTGGTCAGTAGATGGCTTGTTTCTCACACCTGGTAAAGGCACAGGGCAGAGATCTGTGCTGTTCCTGATTCTGCATTATTCTTCCATATTTTTAAGCTCATATAGCTCTTCTAAGTTTCCTACAGATGAACTGAGATGCAGGTGTTCACATCTGGACCCAGATGTAAGGTTTTGTTCACTCTTTTCTCTAGCTAGCAACAAGCCCTGAAAAAAATCCTATGAGTTCTGAAGTGCCAAACTATTTTCCAGTTTCCCTCCATTTTTCTGGCTTGCAGAAGATGTGACTTTTTATAACTTTTTTTGGGTGGTATTTTCAAACTGCTTTTATTTCTCTTGAATTGCAGTGATTTCTCTTTGTGAAATGTGCTTAAATTTTATTAGCAAAAACCAAAATATATTTGGATTGGAAAAATGGTTTGAAAAAAAAAAAATTACTTTTGTAGGGCTTCAGAAGTGCTAATGAACAAAAAATACTTGCACAGAGATAACAGCCCAAAATGCTTTATGTGTAAGGAAGCTATGAAAAACCCTTGCAGAAGGCCTTCATGAAATAATCTGTACTCTCAACCTGTGCTAATGAGTGAAGACACAAAAAACTTCTCTGCTCCTTAAGAACATAATAGCTTAATCCAAAAATTAGGGCATTTAATAGTCTTTCAAAAATTTGCTACTCTTCAATTTATGTAATTCCAATTCTTATTGTTAGTCATATAAATGTCCAATCAAGTTGGGCCTTTGCATTTTTGGTTTCAAGGAAGACCTACATGCTTGGATCCCACGGGTTGATTGCACATGGTATGAAAAGAGGTAGTTCCCTGAGTGGTTTTGCATATCCTACCTTTTAATTTAGTTGAGTGCCCTTTGTTCTTTTCCTTTCTCATGCACGTGTTCATTTCAATGTCTTCTTACATGAAAGGTTTTCCATGCCCTTCTTTTACCACCTCCTTTTCCTGAAAATAAATTTCTCTTTAGCAGCACTTCAAATTGGCACAAAGGCAATTTTATTTTCATGGCTATCTGTTTTGAATTTTTCCCAGAGAGATGTTTACTTTAAAGATTATCTTCCTGTGCCTAAAACCCTTAGGCCAAGCATAGCAGAGGTAGCAACTGCTGTATGTCCCCTCTGCTCCTGCGAGAGTTGTGGTTGCTTCACAAGACTTATTTCGCCATCTTTATCTGTCAAGTGTGATACTCATTCAGGGAAACCTGCCCTTTGCTTAGTGGGGTAAGCCTGCCTATCATAAGACTTAGTATAAGCACCATATGCAACTGCAATCTCTTCTAATTCCTACAAATAAACATGGTGTAGCTGTTTCTGTACAGGTTTAAATTGTTTAGTTGAAAAACATGGTTTTACTACTATTTGTGATACTGTCAGTATTATTCTGGACTAAAGAATCCTTAGTTTATGTGGGGAAGTGCTTAAGTGCTATGGGAAAAGAAGGTCCATAGAAAACCTGCAGACAGACAGATAGCTTCTGTGGGCAGCTGGTTTCTGAAGAAAGGAGGTGATTGCTTTCTGAGCTGTTTGCTTGCATAAAAGATAGCATTATCATGACATTTTCTCAGCTGTGCTTAAGTGAAAAGAAACCACTGGCCTTTGACTTATGGACATTAATTTCCTCTATTAGCCCATCTCCTGTTTTTTCCCTGATGATGAATAGTGTCACCAGTTGTAAATGCGGCTCAACTCAAAGTAACAGGGCAGAAATTTCATATGTGTGTTTCCTTTCATTCTTTGGCCTAGAAGTGCTTTCTTGTGTGATTGTATATTTCTGTTAACCCTAAGCACAGCTCTTCAACTTGCTGATTTTATACAGTACTCACACAGGATGGCTACTTTTCTGGATTAAATTCAATCTTGGACAGAAAGAGCTAGAGGCCAGCACAACACCAGAGGTGTTCTCAGATAATTCAGTTGACCACCTTCTGATCTGGATTTGCAATTGTTATTAATTTATATAAACACCTGATTTGTCTACCTTGATGACTTGCAAGCTCACTTTTAGCCTTCATGTGAACAGTTCTGTCACGATACCTAACTTACAGTTGACAATTTTTGGCAAATACAGATTTTAAAGCTGGAAGGGACCTTTACACCATTTAATCTGGCTGTTCAAACAGCTTTTTTCCAGAAACTGTCACGTGAACTCTGCAGAATTTTTGAACTCCATGGAAAGCAATCATGTTGAAACCTCCTTCCCATGATTTAGGATCTGAAAAAAACCCAGGTGAAGTTAGATTCGATGCTAAAAGCCAAAGCAGAAAGTTCTCAAAAGCTGGCCTGAAAACACTTCTGTTTTGAGGGATGCCATGATACGTGGCTAAAGGTACAAGTGCCTTGCACCTCCAACTTTGATAAACTGACAGCCTCTGAAAGCATAAACCTAAGATTGCTGTGTAATAAATTTTAAGACTGTTTCAGTATTGGGGTTAGATTGGTGGAAGTATTTCATACGATGAAAAATGATTGAATATGTAAGCGGTAATGCCTGATAAGTGAAGTGTGATCCCTGGTAACCTATCCTGTAATGATTTACCAGCAGAAGAGTCACACAGCTACTAGAAATTTCAGTCTTGGAACTGCTTTGTTTCTGTTATGAATTCAAGGAGAAATTGGCACCGTCTCAGGCTTCTCTTGTTACAGAAGGAAGAGAAGGAGACAGAAGGTTTATTTGGCTAATACTGTGATTTTGCGTAAACGTGTCCCAGTTGTCACTTAGGTATAAGAGACCTAAACACAGGTGACCCCAAGCAGGCAATGTACTGGAGATCCCCAAAGATTTGTCTCTGTATATAGTACTAGCTTAAGTCTCTTGTTTCCATACCTTAACCTTTTTTGATGGAGGAGCACCTCATATACCATCCAGATGGCTCTTTCTGTATGAATTCCTTTGATTTTACTGTAGGTCTCAAAAGCAGGCAGCGGAAGTGTCTTTTGTGTTTGATGAGGAAAAGTCTCCCTGGATTTATAGGTTTTAGAACCATAAACAAGCCTGACAATCTGAGTGGGTACAAGGCCAACACTGGAAAGTTTTATGTCTGACTACTTGTAGCTATGCAACTTACACAAGTATAACATCCATTTGTAAAAAGGAAGAGCCAGAGAACTACAGGCCAGTCAATCTTGCCTCGGTGCCTGGGGAAAGCATGGAACAGATCATCCTGGAGACTATGCTTATCACATGGAAAATAAGGAGGTGATTGGTGATGGCCAACATGACTTCAGTGAGGGCAAGTCATACCTGACAAATCTGGTGGCCTTCTACAATGCAGCCATGGTGCTGGTGGATAAGGGAACAGCAACTGACGTCATCTTTCTAAGCTTATACAAGGCATTTGACACTACGCGTACAGCATCCTTGTCTCTCAACTGGAGAGATAGGGATTTGATGGATGGGTGGATACAGAATTAGCTGGATGGCTACACTCAAAGAGTTTTCATCAATGGTCCAATGTTCAAATGATGAATGGCACTCCCCAGGGGTTTGTCTTGGGGCCAGTGCTGTTTAATACCTTTGTTGGTGACCTTTACAGTGGGTTTGAATGCATTCTCAGCAGGCTTGCTGATGTGTGTGGTTTGGTCAACACACTGGAGGGAAGGGATGACATCCAGATGGACCTTGACACAGTTGAGAGAGGGGCCTGTGAGAACCTCATGGAGTTCAACAAGGCGAAGTGAAAGGTCCTGCACCTGGAGTAGGGGAAATCCCAACAACTACAGACTGGGCAGAGAATGTGCTGAGAGCAGTCCTGAGGGGAAGGACTTGGAGGTGCTTGTTGATAACAAACTGGACATGAGGTGATAGTGTGTGCTTGCATCCAGAAAGCAAACCGTATCCTGGGCTGCATCAAAAGAAGAGTGACCAGCAGGTCAAGGGAGGTGATCCTGCCCCTCTACTCTGTTCTTGTGATACCTCACTTAGAGTATTGTGTGCAGTTCTGGCGTCCTCAATATAAGAAGGACATATTGCTGTTGGAACAACTCCAGAGGAGGACCACGAGGATGATCAGGGGGCTGGAGCACCTCTCGTATGAAGATAGGATGAGAGTTGGGCTGCTCAGCCTGGAGAAGAGAAGGCTGCATGGAGACCTCATAGCAGCCTTCCAGTATCTGAAGGGGTGCTATAAAGATGCTGAGGAGAGACTCTTCAACAGGGACTGCAGTGGTAGGACAAGGGGTGATGGGTTTAAACATAAACAGGGGAAGTTCAGGTTAGATAAAGAAGAAATTCTTTACTGTGAGAGCAGTGAGGAACTGGAACAGGTTGCCCAGAGAAGTAGTAAATGCTCCATTTGTGGCGGTGCTCAAGGCCAGGTTGGGCATGGCCTTGAGAAACCTGGTTTAGCGGGAGGGTTCCTGCTCATGGCATGGTTGGAACTAGATTAACTTTAAGGTCCCTCCCAACCCAAACCATTCTATGATTTTTCGATTCTACCATTCCATGATTGTGTCATATTCCATGACCAAGTAGACAGGCAAAGGACTTTCCCCTCTGCATCCCTTTGAAGACTCAGTAACCTGTCCAAATCAGAAGAATTCTCTGACCTGTTGAGGCAAGTTATCTTCACTTCCTCTCTGTCCAAGGATGCAGGGGCTGAGTTCCCATGGCAATATAGAAAGCTTGGTTAACAAGGAATGATGTAAAAGCTGCAACTCCTTTTGCCTCCTGCATATAGTCCTGGGGTGACCTTCAGTTATTGCAGTCTGATCGCTTTTACAACTGTTGTTTAAATAATAGGGTTTCCTTGATGATGATAATCAGAAGGGAAATGTCACTGCAAATACATTCCAGAGGAAAAGAGCAATTTGAGTAAAACCACAATGTGCTCAATCTTGGCTATATTCAGACTCATAAAACTTTTGCCTCCGGATGTTAGATCAGATAATAGCCTGTAGATGGACAAGCAATGTTGTCTAGAATAAATCCTTCAATAATGGGTGCATTAAAAATACAATAGACGGATTATATGGATTTATCCATCTATTTCAGATAGTAAGAAAAAGTACAAATGAGTAGCTAAGGAAGTGTTAATGCAAGAGGCCATGCGGACACTGAATTGCCCTGCACACTATTCCTGCATCTATGGAGACCAGCAGTGAAGAAGACTCTTGCTAGACTGAGCCTGGACTTGGATTTGTCCTGTTTTTATGAGACAAGTCATTGAATCACTTGGGTATGTCAATCTTTCTATGTTTCACTCTGAACATCACTAAAACTACCCTTTTTTTTTGCAAACTTGATGGGAAGGAGCCTTGTTTTCTCAGGGATCAGTTCTTCCAGGATGTGGGCCTGTGTGTTGCTCCTAGTTGCTTCATTGAAAGTCAGAGGAGGAGAGGAAGCATGCTAAAAAATTATGAGGTAGGCAGGATTAATTAAATCCCTTTATTTCTAAATTATTTCATAAACTCCAATGGCAGCAGTCTCAGACACTCCTTATCTTTCTCTCTCTTCTACATCCCACAGAACACAATAGCCTCCAGTGTAAAAGCAGATGTTGTGAGTAAACAAGATGTGGTAATACAGACTCCCTACCCTGACCTCTCAACCAGCCTGAAGCTAAATACACCCCCCCAAAACCTTCCAGAGAGTACTCTGTGCAGTACTTGTGTTTGCAGCTCTTCTGGCTTGATCAAGAGGGTCTCAAATACAGGGAGGAGGCTGGTGAAGGATTTTGGAAGGTTTTCTAATTCTTTCAGTTTTCCCCTTCCTTTTTCTGCTACAGTTTTCTGCAGTGCTTGCCAGCAAAGATGCAGATTGGGGTTGGCTGCTGTTCTTCACATTAAACTGTAAGTGGTTCAGAGGAAGGACTGTGGCTTTTTTTTTCACTTGTTGATGTGCAACATACACATAGTATCTATAGATGTAGACAACTATAAGGTAATATTAATGTTGTTGGTAAAAATAAAATGTTTGTGGTTCTATGTCCCATTTTTCAATCCACCCTAATATAATGCTTTAGTGGGAAAAATAATAACAAAAAAGGCTTGAGGGTATGTGATTTCTCTATTAAAATCATGTGTACCTCCACTAACTAATCACTCATGGGTTTGCAGTGATACCCTTGTCTCACACAAGTTTTCCTCTGAAGATTTACTGTGGGCTCAGACTATGTAGCTCAGATTCTTCTATTTTAATAAGTCACTGCACCTTTGCCCAGGGCTGTGATTGAATATGTGGGCAGTTATTGTGGTTCAGCTGACACTTGGAGACTTCTTATGCCATATTAACTTGATTTTGAATTTGCACCTTGGGGGGTTATTTAACTGGAATGCTCATTTCTGTGGCGCCAAACAGAATCAAAAGCTCCAAATTTCAATCAAGTGAAGAAAAATCCAAACCTATGGAAATTCTAGCACAAACAGAATTGACAGTGCTATGTAGTAGGTAGAAATGCATTCAAAATATAAGGGGATTTTACTGCTGCAAGCCATGCCTGAATTTAAAGCTTCAATACAATTAGGAAATAAGAAGTGTTACTGGAGTTTTGTGTTATGTGGCATATGTTTCACAGCAGTCCTGCGCCATCCTGGCTCTTCCAAAGACGGTTTGAGTGATTTTCCTGGTGTACTAAAATGCTTGTGGGAGACCAAGGTGTATAGGGAGAATAAGTCGTATGGGAGAATTTGTGGACCATCTTTGGTGCTGACAAGATATGTTTGTCTGATCTGGTCTGATTGTTCTAGTGCTTTCTGTGAGTGTTTTCCCTGACTGGATGGCAAGGCATGATCCTCCTGATGACTGCTCATGAGAAGGGTCCCAGGTTTGATGGCACAGCTCTGATATGAAAGATGTACACCCAAATGCCCATGCTGCATCTTTAAGAATCCCAGATAGTGATAATAAACGTGAACTCTTTCAGAGATTTAAAAGTAATTTTTCTTCCACCAGTGACACCTGTGAAATGACCACTGCTTTACCAAAAAGTGCCACCATCACTGCTGTAGTCTTTGTATCCTTTTGTTATGGTAAGGGATGACTCTCAACAAACAGCATATAACAAACAAAAACGCAAATCCTAGATGATGTATACTTGGCCATAATAGTCTCAATAGTCTTTGGCTTAGCTAAGGATGTGTCACAAAAAATCAATTGTGGCAATGTAAGCTATAGGCAGAATCATAGCATCATTTAGATTGGAAAAGACCTTTAATATCATCAAGTCCAACTGTTAACCCAGCGCAGCAAAAGCCAAAACAAAATCATGTCCCTCAGTGCCACACCTACACCTTCAAATACATCCAGGGATGGTGACTGCGCCACTGCCCTGTGTAGCCTGTTCAGTGCTTGACAACCCTTTTGGCAAAGACATTTTTCCCAATATTCAGTCTAAACCTCTTGTCCTATTGCTTGTTCCTTTCAGAACCATCACTGTAATTATTTCCGGATGCTAAATACTCTTCAGAAAAACAGAAAAAGAAAACAAGAAAGCAATTATAAGTGTTAACATTCTTGTGCCAGATCTCCATCGTTAGAGTAGGCCATTTAACAGACATTTAAGACAGAAGGGCTAGACTGGGAGGGTGGGAGTAGTTTTCAGCCCCAAGGCTGGAATAGACATGGTCCCTCCCCCAGGCAGTCTGAGGTGAGGCTGCAGCACTTGGCTCCTTCCCCCATCAATCTGCCCCTGAGAGATAATATTTTCCCTTCCCCCAAAGCACTTTTAATCTGAAAAGTGAGTGGGTGAAGCAGGAGTGGAACGTGGAGGGCAGATGAATTAATAGCGGCAAGGCATGTCTTCACATATGCTAACCTATGTGTACAACTCGTAGGAGTAATAAGTCAATCTCTCTGCCTAGTAGGACAGAGGGTTTTAAAGGCATCATGGCTGAGCCAGGAGAAAGCTTGAAGACAGGGCATGAAGGTAGAGACTGTACAGGGAGTTCACATCCTAGCACTTCATGTAACATGTTATTAGAGTTCTGGCTTGTCTAAAAATGTCAAAATGTGCTGCCTGGTCCAGCATGGGGTGCACTGAAAGATTCATTGCACTCTTCAGAATTTAATTTGCATCTTTATGCACACTAACTTCATGTCAGAATGGACTCTTACCCTATGCAAGAGAAATATGGGTTTTTTAAAAGCTGAACGTGCTTTTGATCTTTCATGCAACCCAGTGCTTGAAGGGGGGATGTGGAAGATTTGTTTGTATTCTATAAAGCCACTTGCTGTGCGTGAGGAAAATAGTATCATGCCACATCACAATGTGAAGGTAGTGGGACCAGGCAACTATTTGGAAGGGATTGCCACAGTTTCTTGTTGATCTGAAGTACATGCAAACTCGTTGTCTCTGACTATCAGCTGATGCAAATCAGCAGAGGTCCTCTGACTTTATTAAAGCTTACCTGATTTCAGTGAGGAGTTATCCATTTTTGTTCACAGTGTTCATTAGATGCCAATATCTGATGAATAACAACAAAAAACCTCCCTTATCAGACCTCTGATAACAATAGCTGAGAGGACACTAACACTGCAGGATATAGCTCAACTTTTAGAAAATACTTTGCCAAATTAGAAATCACAAGGCAGGAAGGCTGGAAAAATCTCAGAATGTGTTTACAGGTTCCTTTAATTCAGTGCCATTTCATTATATTGCCAAAATTAATCACTGTCTTCAGCTCATGTCTTGGCTTTTTATTTACTGCTAACTTGATCTCCTTGGTGAGATTTTATTGCTCCCAAACATCATGCTCTTTGAACATAAGATCTGATACAGATTGCAAAGAAATGAATAATGTAGGGAGCAAGCAAATAGGAACTTCAGGGTTGCATGCGACTGTTAAATGTAATACCTATTCCATTAAATACATAGCATACATAAACCACAGAACCTTATGTATAGATCCTTATGTATAAAATAATTGGGTTATATGCTGTTAGCTACCAAGAACAAGAAGCACAGATGTAATGGCAAAGCAATTCTCTTTATCAAAATAGCAATCTGAAACAGAGAGTCGCCTTCCCACAAGCACTCCTGCAAACACAGGATCCCTACCACTGACAGCCTGGCACTCTGTTGGAACCCAGCTTTGCCACTTACACGGGGCATAAAGTTGTTTTTTGGTATAAGAAAAGATGACCCATTGGGGAAATGGGGAGAACTGAGACACCTCTGTTCAGAACCTGGACTTGGTCTGGATTAGGCCTCTGAGGTGCTGTATGACTACAGAATGCTCTTTACTGTGCTGAGCCTTTCCCCTCTTTCCCCTCCATTGCCATTTTTAAAGGATGGAGGCTGTATTTTGCTCCTTGTATATGCTTTGTAGCACAACAGGGACCTGACCCTAGCTGGATCCTTTGCTCTGCAGTGCATGTTTCTTAAAAGATCTCTCTAATAAAATGCTATTCTGCAATAATGTAAAATGCCCCCAGTGTCACTCCTTCCTTGACCTTTGCAGGAGCAGACTAAGCCCAGTTCATTAACAAACTCCAGCAAAACCAAACCCCAGCAGAAGAATCCTGTGAATTTCATAAGAATTCAGAACACTTTAAGGTATTTTGAAATAGACTGTGCACAGAGAAATTGCGCCAGTTGCTTCTGCATGTCTTGGCTAGATATATCAGACTGGTAAAAGAAGTGTTCACACAAGGAGGAAGAGTTGTAATGAATGAAAGCCATATGGCTGCATCCTTCAGTAAATATCCTCCAGTGCATCAATGAGAAAGTGGGAGTTAACCTGGCTCAGACAGAGAACCTCTTCTGATACCATAAAAGACAGCTAATCATATTTAATCACCTTATTTCCCCATGTCAGCACTTCTCCCTCAACAACTTCATTGCTTCTGATTAGCAGCCACCAGTCTTAATCGGCTAGTGATGATGAGCCCCTTTGACATATATAGGTGCAGCTCCAAACGGTATTAAGGTTGTTACTATTCCTTAGCATAGCACAATTAGAACTCTACGTATCACTGAGTTTAGAACACTGATGCCCTAGAAATGCGGTCTAGGAGAAGATATTTCTCTGTCCTAAAGGACAGACCTAAAAAAGCTCAAGCAGAAGAGCTATTTCAATGTTACAGACGAAAGAGAAGGTATGCAGATAGATCTCTGAAAGCTCATCTGTGGTCATGTTTGCATCCTTCATAGTCAGCTTGCAAGCAATAGGCTCTTCTGCAGGTGCTTTGAGATCCTTCAAAGAGAATATGGAAAAGGGTCAATAAAAGTCATCACATTGCAGGTTTTAAAGGGAGGGCACAAGCTGAGAGACTGTTAAGTATGAGCCACCTGATAGCAATCTCAGAAGATATATTTTGGAATGATAGGTACCAGCAATCAGGTCCTGCAAGGGCATATAATTATTGTGTAATAATTTCCCATTTGTCATGCAGGGTTACATGCTTTCATAAGGTGTGGAGCTGCTTTTTACACAGCAACCACATAGCCTGGGGTACCTGGTCCTGAGTGAAATCGCTGCACTGTAGAATACAATGATCTCTGAATAGACAAATGCTTAATTTCTCTTACTGTGCAGTGATCTTTTTGTCTATGTATCTCAGGTCCCAGAAGCCTCATGGAAGTGCTTATCTTTCTCTTTCATTCTGCAAATGGACTCAAATAGTTATGGGAAAAGTTATGAGTCCTATAGTTGGATGTTTCAGCATTGTGCTGACTGTAACACATGCAAAATGGTAGCTCAGAGGCAGAAGTCACATCCAATATGATGCATAGTTGGGAGAGAACATGCTCTACCATTAGAATGAAACATGGATCCTAAAACCAGGGATGTTTGGAAACAGTGTTTTAAGTAAATAGTTCCATGAGCAACAAACCATTGAAACAGCTTTTTGACAGAGCCATGGTATGCACTTTTCTTTTCTGTTGACCTGGAAGGGACAACAGATGTTGCCTGTTGTCCAGACCTGCATGAGTGCCTGAGCAGTCGATACTTCAAGAAACAAGCCATAATAAACACCATGTCCCTCTGACGTTGGTAAACTGAAAAAGTGCCTTTCCAGGCTGCTTTGATACACACTCAGTATTTATGAAGGACCCTTGCAAAAAGTTGTTTCCATTAAAAGCTCTACCCTGCTATCAGATTGGGGCGAAGCTGTACAAAATGCTTTCAAGAAGTTCACATAAGCCTTGTTTCCCTGAGAAATAAGCAAAAATCTGTAAGCTGTATGTGAAGGTGTTTCCAGAATTCTTGGAAAACTTGAACCAGTTCAAGCATATCAGCGAAGAAAGAGGGTCAAGGAAGGTGTTTGGGCAGAAGGATTTGGTTGCACACATAAGCAGCTGATTCAGCCTTAGGACATCATTCTTCATGGTGAGAACTTCTAAATAGCTCCTGGTGTCAAAACTAAACCTGTGAGCTTCCTGTTCTATTTCTACCTTGTGCAGAAGCCTCCACTGCTGTTACTGCGTTCTTCTACTCCTGTATCTCACCAGTGTAGTTACCATTTCTCTACTTTGGGGCACTTCAACTTTCTCTTTGAGCCCAGGATGCTGACTTTCTGCAGGAGGTAAGAATATCACATTTCTAAAAAAACTGCTCCTTTTTTTTTTCACTTTGATGTTTTCTACCTTCCTGGGCAGATACCAGAACTTGAAAATGGAGCTCAAATCAATCCTAAAACTTCAAATACAAAGAGCAAAGTAAAAAGCCCTTAAATGATCTGAAGAGCTGAAAGAGTTATTATCTTAAGCTGGTGCTGCTGACCACTGTGTTGCTGGCATTATGGACTTGCTGACTTAGGTTTTTGGGAGGTATAATTGTTGGGAACAAAGCAGAAATCAACAGAAATACATTGACTTGCACACATTGCTATACACCAACTGACTTGCTGTCTCTTTTAGTGTCACCCGTTGACATGTCTTCTGTTTTGCCTTTGACTACTCAGGCATGAAGAACAAATAAATTCTAAAACCATTACACTTCTCAGCTTTGAAAGAGTCGAGTAAATATTGGGCACTCCATCTCTTTTAGATCCATCTGGGCCAAAACCCTGACTTCATTGTATTTTGTGATAAAACATTTTGACTTCAATGGATTTTGTTTTCAGAGTCTTAGTGTCTCTGTTCCTGACTTCTCCAATATGGTCCTGCAGGTCACATCTTCGCAAACGCTCTCCTCACACAATAGGTTTGTCCACTGTCATGTATATTCAAAAGGCTACAGCTCTTCTGTGTTTGTACGTAGGCTCTCAATGAGTCCTGAGCTGGTGCTACAATGGTTAGCAATGTTATCTTGAAGATCATTTCCAACATAAAAGGTGCATGCAAAAAAGTTATTTGCTCATTTTTTAATATAAATGGTAAACACAAAACTCTTATGACACTGAATAACTGTCACTGGAACTTGATTTGGATAAATTCCCTAAGGTGAAGCTTTCATCTTAAGTAGAGCCAAGTCTGAACTTATTAGGAGCAGCATCACATTTTTGAGAGGTTCTTGTTTGCATCCATGAACCTATCTATGATCTTTAATCTTTTGAGTCTGCAAATTTTGGCTGGAGACTTCCCAGAAAAGAGGTATCGCACATCCCACTGTAAGCTTTACAGGAAAAGTCCTGCTCTGGAGACTTTGGAGGGACTGTCTATCCACATCTCACAGAACTTGGGCTGTATCTTACTCTGAAGGCAGATAAAAGTGTTGAAAGCTCAGCTGGGTATGCCTGCATGAACTTCCGTCATACTTTTGATTAGAATGAGATATAACTTGAGAGTTCAGCCTGTTGTAGCCTGTGGTTTCTAGTCTAGCAAGTCACAACTTTGTGCAATGTAGACATATATCTCTGCATGGATAACACCGCTGCAGTTCAACAATGATGAGTTCCCCCTGGGCACAAGCTAATGAAGGTGAATCAGAGCTTCGTGATGACTTGAAATGTGCTAACAAACCCAGGCAATGGGCTACCTCCTTTGCAAATGGCTTCTTCTGTTTCTGGCTGTGTGCCACATGTACCAAACAAGACAGTTTTTTGCATATTTTCATCTGGTGCTGTACACTTCACTCCGGGAATTCCTCCCCATGTGAGGCTTACCTGACCTTGTAGAAAAGGTGTCTGATATCAACAACAAAATAGACTTTGCAGCAGCAACTGCTATTTAGTTTACATGCTAATCAGCTAAAGGTAATGTCAATACACAAGGCCCATAGTAAAAACAATTAACGACATTATGAGAGAAACACAGTGAGCAAAGCATGTCACCATATCAAATGATGAAGTAAAAGACAATATTAGCAGTGTAAACAACTGTTACTCCATGTATTTCCCTTGTATTTGCGTTTGTATATCTGTGTATTTTTTGTTATGTTTAACTATTCCTGTGCAGCTGTCATAGGAAGGAACTGGCATTTAGTGCTAGATGTCTTAGACATATAATAAAGATTAAAAGTGAAAATAAATAAATTCCTCCAGCTTTGCCAAGCCAAAGTCTGAAAAAAGTGAAGTTCATTCTGTAATGAATGTTGTACTTTGCGTTAAATTAAGCTTTCAGAGCCTCTTATCCCTAAAGAAGTCATGATAGTCTGCATGATACACTTCTCGTTCATTATCTTTAAAAATACAACATCTAAATACATAAAGGCCTAATGTCGACTCCTTAAACAAAAGGATGTTTATTTCCACAATCACTGTTCTGTGCCAATTGAATGAGTTTAAACATAAAAATAATCTAAGTAGCTCAGTCTTCATCAGATGGGAAATTTTGCAGACTCATGCAGAA
Source organism: Psilopsiagon aurifrons (assembly GCA_025447955.1). NCBI lineage: Eukaryota > Metazoa > Chordata > Aves > Psittaciformes > Psittacidae > Psilopsiagon > Psilopsiagon aurifrons. The sequence goes on from JAOEHY010009057.1 coordinate 23,421, forward strand.
GTTTGACAGCACTGAAAAGCAGAGACAGAACAAAAAGCAGAGAGTAATGGTACAGGTGTCATAATTAAAATGCAAAAGAAGGAGATATTGGTAGTTCTTGTGATGACACTCTGGAAAAATCTGTCTGTAATGTGTAAAGCACCAGAAAAGTGTGTTGCAGTCTTTCTGTCTTGGAAAAGGAAAAAAAGAGAGTCAGTTACTGGTGAACAGAAATGTGATGCTTGCAAGACAAGGGCAGTACACCAGTAATGATTACGTTTGGCATTTTTTTCTCCTCAAAACTCAGATAATATAAAGTCAAGCATAATCTTTTCATTTAATGGTTCAAAGTGGTTATTCTCTCCTCATTAGCTGATGGCACGCTGCAAATTGCTTAAACCCATTTGTACCAAGGAAAGGGAGATGAGGTTTTCTCTCATCAATCATTTTGGCATGCAGAAGTCGCAGCTGCCTGTTGCAGTGAGGGAGGCACCTGCAGATAATGAAGATAGCTGCTGTCCTGGATCAAATCACTGGTCGTCAGCCCCCAACATCTAGCACCTCATCCTTCAGAGAGCTGAGCTCTCCCTCCTACATCATTCACATCACTAATTTGGGGGTGGTTTGTGTATGTGCCTGTCTCCTCTCTCTCCATATTCTCATATTGACTAAAATTTGCTGCAACATTGCTGCACCTCCAAGAGTAGAACAAGCTCCTTGCTTCCTCCACCTGGTCACTGGATTTGCCTACCCTTGAGGTATCTTAATATATAGGATGAAAAATATCATTCAAACCAGCCACTTACTCTCAGACGTAGAGGAATCCATAAAATATCCATATATTGCTGTAAAGCAAATTCACTGGTGTCTGGGATGAAGTATCATAAACAAAGGATCAGGGAAAAAAGAAACAAAACCAAAACCAAAACCAACAAAGCAACAAACCCAAATAAAATTCTGTAAAAATGAAGAAGGTTTAAAAGACCACAAAATCTCTTGATAGAGGTAAAGCCTGCTTGTCTGGAAAGCCTGAGGGAAATACAACAGAATAGAGGTAACATGGGGTGCAGAATGGGACCCAAGAATGATTTTAAGTCAAAGCTCTAAAGTGAAGTAAGAAACCAAGCCAAACATTTTCAAGGGTAACATTTTTAAATTTATTTTAATTGTGATCCTTGGTCAATATCAGCAGAAAGTGACTAATTCTGGGCATTTTTAAATGCTTGTATGACCCAAGAGTTGGGCAAAGACAGAGCCGAAGTCATTAGTGATAGGTATTTACAGAGGAGCCACCTCAGTGGTATTTTACTACGGCTTTATCAAATGGATATTATCATGCTTTTGAGAAAAAAATATAGACACATATAAACAGAGAATCAGCTTTTCACATTGAAATGCTGAGAAAACTTCAAGGGACCAAATAGAATTCTGAAGTATCTGTGAGAGCATCTCAGCACTTTAGGTAAAGGTGGATTTTGCGAGGGGCAGTTTCTCAATCCCTTTTGTTTAAGCATTATACCACTTTATGTTTACTTTCCAGGAATATTTTAGCAGCTGATTTTTATTGGTGGAGGTGTTTTTGAAAGCCAGTGTCAGTGTTGCATATGGCCATATCCAAGGAACCCAAATTTGAAATCTGTACATGTGGCAAGAGGTTATTGCACACATGTTCAGTCAGGGAAAAAGCAGAGTCCCATCTGATTTATCTGACCAACATAGTTCGTAGCTGTGCAATCCCAGCATACATTTGGATTGTCTCAGCAAACTGCTCAAGATTTCCTGGGACTGCTTTTTCTGCCAGGTCAGAGACTTTGCAAATTCCTTGGTGTGTGTATTTTCCAAGACATAATTACAGACTATTAGATGTGCTTTGCTATACACCCATGCACACAGACATGCGTAACTGAGTTATGCAAATGTTGACCGTAACACAAATCACATTGCTTTGCTTCATGCCTCTTTGTATTTCCTGGTAGCTTCGAAATATGAGGTCCAACTTATAAATGAGCTTTCAATCAACACCCTTGCTGTGGACCTACCCATGGGCCTCCAATCCCATCAGAAATCTGGGGGGAGTTTGGATGCTTCTCCAGCTGTTGGTGGTTGGCCCCAAACAGTGATTGGAAATTCTCATTTGCTTTCATTATCTGATGGGTGACAAGTCTGAACGGCTCTCTGTGTGTGTGACTAAATCCACCACAGGAGCTCACAAATCCCAGCCTTTTGGAAGTGAAAGCTTCCTTTGGCCACAGTTCAAGCCTTCTTGTCAGGACATTTCAAACACTCCCATCACAGGAGTTATTGCTCATATGGGAGCAGGTACACTAACACATTCTTGGCAAGCTACCAAGCAATGGAGCACAGGACTCAGTGAAGGTATTGATGGATTTGTGTTCAGAGGTTTTGAAAATCTCTTTTATCAATGGGTGATCAGTGGATATCAAACACATTTTATGTCTTGCTCACTTCACCTGTTTTTACATGGAAGATTACAATATGATTTGATCACATACATACTATGGTGACCAGTTTGGGGAGCAGTTATTTGAAAACAGGCTTTTCAATCCAGCATGCTAATGTTTAATGGGATTTGAAGCTTAATGTTGAAGCTAGCCAAATTTGTGCTGAAAATAACAGACACATTTTTAACAGCGGTGGTAAATCAACAAGAGATCAATTTCCTCAAATTATTGTGGATTGTCCATCATTAGGAAGCTTTTAATTAAAGTAGGAGATAGAATCCTGCTTATTGGTTTTCAGAGTGTGTTTGGAGGACTGCTGCTTCAGAAACATTAAAGAAAAGCTGATCTAGCAGGTCTGAATTTCTTCTACCTGGGGGAAGACTCCTGGGCACTTTAAAGTGATTTGCAAACAAAAAGCAATGCAAATCTAAAAATGTGAGCAGCTCTATTTCCACAACTGGACCCCAGGAAAGAATTAGTCTAGATAAGACTGTGGTATGTATGGGATCTATTCAGGGGGTTGCAGATAGATTCTTGTCTATTTAAAATCTGAAATCCATGAATTTTTCACAGCATGAAGCCTAGAATTTTATTTCACTCCTTTCGTTCTTTTTCTTCATGATTTTGAACTTCACATGTCAGTTCTGATAAGGAACAGAAGCATGTAACTTGTGAATGCAAGGAGCTGGAGGTGTTTGTCAACTTGCAGGACTGGAAACCTACTCAAGAATCATTTACTATATTTAGGTGCATATTCCTTGTTTCTACATGAGTGGCTGCATAACATGAAAGTGTGAGTGTCTCTACCTACTAATATTATGGCGTTCTTCACTTCTGGCAGTACTGAAATTATCTATAATAATCCTTGGTTGTTTTAAACCTTGCTTTCTCCCTCATGTGGTTAATCCCTTATTTCTGCATTAAAATGTTGGCACCCTTTGGTTAAAAACCTCTTATTTAAATGAGATGATATACTATTATTGCATGGGTGGAGTAGTAAATGATAGTGCAACCATGTAGTCCATATCAAGATAATGTTAAAATCACTGAAAGATGATGACTTTAACAAGCTCAAATAGTCAATGAAGACATCTCATGCATGTAGCACCATTGAAACAGGTGCTGCATAAACACAGGACAAAGGGGCTCATGCCTGCCCTTGAAAAAATTAATTGTTTCAAGGAAACAGGTTAAAAGCAAATACCAAAACAGCTTTTTCTTCATTCATTTAAGCTTTTTGAATGCACCAGAAGCAGAATCACAGGCCAATGCATGAAATACTTGAGGGACAAGTTTGTCTCAAGAACCATCACTGTCTGTCAGGACTATCTACTTCTACCTATCTGATATAAAATATTAATGCAGAACAGATGACTGAAATGGCTGTAAAATACCAAAATTACTACAACTTTTTTTTTTATGGTTTTATTTCAAAGAATGTTGCTTCTATGCAGAGACATCTGAAGTCCTTTTTGTAGCCCTCTTTGGGCTTGTGACAATTAAGGTAAAAACGTTGTAGATGAGCATTGGTACATATATATGAGATTTTAAGCAACATTTCCCTGCTGGTTCAGGAAGAGTGACAGGAGGAAGCAGCTCTGGAAGACCTGGGTTTGCCTTCTCACTCCCCAGGGAGTTTCAGGCAGTAGGCGGGCTGAGTGATGGACTGAAGAGAAAGTCCTGGGAGATTTGGATCCTCCTTGGGTTGCTCCAGGTCCTGGTGAAGCTTGGGGAGCTGCAGGAGATAGATCAGCAGCTGTTTTGTCTGACTTGCACCTGCAGAACTTGCAATGCTGTGAGTTTTACACTAAAAGTGAAAGAAGCTGATTTTTCCCTTGCAGAAGTTCAGAGTGTTCTTCAGGTTGCTGTGGTAAATGTATGCCACACTCAGTGCCAGGTGAGAGATGCCATATATAATTTTAGAAGATAATTCAGAACTCATTGCGAAATGTGGGCATTTATAGCAGCGACTGCTAGGAGAGGGAATAAACATGTATCATCATGTTCTTCTCTCAGAAAAGGGAATTTGCCCAAACACCACAATAGGGATGAGTCTGGCCAACTGCCCTTGCTGTGGGAGAGCAAGCCTGATGGCTGCAGCACACTATGATGGTACCTGAGGGCTGTTTCTTCATGGTCTAGGCAGGAATGGGGCGTTACTAGATGCTCTATGTCCTTCCCAACTTCCAGCTATCTCATGCCCAGTGAGGCTGTGTCATTTCCAGAGCCCTCAGGGCAATGGAGATGGGCTGCATGGGATGGCTGGAGGATCTGTCTCAAAAAAATACAGTTGCTATGCAAAAATTATTTGAAAATTAAAGTTAAATCTATTGATTTGTTTCAACTGAATAAGAAAATGAAGAGATGTAGAGAAAAAGGAAACCTTTGAATTTTTCAGTTTAAAAGAAATGAAAATCAGAAAATTTGAAAAGAAAAAAGGAAAATTAAGAGCATGAAATGAAATGTAAATAAAATATTATCAAAATGAAGTGAAGTTTTGTTGCAGGTAGAACAAGACATCTTAGTTATAGAATATTCCTCTTCCTAGTGATACTTAATTATTTGATCTTAGCAAGCAATTACACGAGAAAATATGTTTGGGTAATATGATATGAGACAATTGTTCAAAATGTGTGAATTTAGCTGTTGAGTTAAAAACTCCTCAGTTTGCAGCTCTGGGTGCAACTAACTGTTCCATTACACGGTTATCTGGAAGGATGTACAGCCAGACAAGGATCCTGACCCTAAATTATTGTATGCATTTTTGGTAACCGCCCAGCTCTTAACAAAATGACTGTGTTCCTTATGTACTATGTCAAATCCTGTTCTATAATGTTACTTACCCTGATATGTATCAGTCACAATTACTGTCTGCATTCAAGTAGATGTTACTATGTCACTTGGAACAATAACAAAGAAAACAAAATCCTTTTCGTCTTTGAATAAAAATTGCATCTGCTCGTTATGGGAAATGAGTCTATCATATGCTTCAGGACATTCAGCTTTTTCATTTAGGGAGGTATCCTGGGCATGGTCTTCCACATTCAGAAAGGCAGTTTCAAATCCCATGAACACTTCCTATGCTTGCTACTGATGGCAATTATTGTAGACCAATAAAAACTACTGCTTTTTAGATGAAAATTCTGCAGAGAAGGTATTTATGAATGCTGAAAGTAAGAGGTTGACCTGTTAGTTACTAGACTGAGACTAAAATTACAAGGCAATGGGAAAAACACCTGTATTGTTGTGTCCTTTCTGTGTTACATTTTATGCAGTTTGGAGGAACACAACAGTTATATATTGTGCTCTCTGTTGAAATGCAACATGTGCTACAGGCTTCGTATGAGAAACTGGATTTGAGACATCTCTGATGTCTGGGTGAGGTAATCCAACACTGTAGCTCTTCCTTCACAGCTTGTGCAGCCTTCCTTGCCAGCTCCTAAACCCTGTACTCTTTCTTCTCCTCCCTGCTTCCACTTATATCCAATTATTTATGTCTAATAACAGTGACCCCCTTTAGGAGCTGCTGTATTGTACTTTATAGCTTGTAAACTGGATATTTCTGCCCTCAGTCACTGAGCTCTGGGATTCTTTGAGATACCCAGACTCCTCTAGGAACCATATAATCCCCTTTATAAATCAGTTTGTCCCTGAAGACCAGTGGGAGCTCCCTTGAGAATCAGGACTTGTATTTTCCTGCCAAAGTAGGTGTGTAGGTACCCAGCTGATTTCTGAAAACTACTGGCTGCTGTTCCTTACTGAGACTCTTCTCCTGGACTTGAAATATGTGCCAATGTTTTCCTCCCAATAAGTAAGTTAAAAAAAGTATTTTTTGTTGTTGTTATAAAAAAGAATGTTGTTTAGCTCAAATCTACACAAAGGCTCAGGGAAAAGACTCTGCTGTCTGCCAAAACGGCCTTGGATAAGCATCTATGAAAGAGTTAAACGAGGTCACTTTCCCTGTGTTGTTCATTAGCTCTGTATCTGTCACAGCCATAAATTGTGAAAACCACTGCTTAAAATACTTCCAGGATTCCTCTGCGTTGCCCACAAACTCTGTTGCATATGTAATAGTCACACCGCTCAGTACAGAAGAGTAATTCAGACTGTGGTTTTCAGCCGTCCATCCTTACTGGCGGCATTGCATGTGGAGCAGCCTCTGGAATTGTATTCTTCTGAGGCAATCTCTGTTTATCTGGAATTTTCACCCTTTGCCTTTTGAGCTGACACGTTGCACTCGTGCCTTTTTCATCTGCTCTCACCACTGCATGGCTGTTGTGCAGGAGCAAAGAATTACTGAAATGCAGCACATGGATTCATTTTGAAGAGCCATCTGTAACTTAAGAAGTACCAGAACACAGCAGAACTGGAGACTGTTCAGGGCAGAGCCTCTTTCTTTTCAGAGACATCCTCTTAATTGTTCCTTGCACATGGAAGCTCCTACTGGAAATACCTCTAGCAACAAAAACATGCCTACAGCCCTTCTCTGGCATGGTTCCCCTGTTATTAAACTCTTTTGTTCTCTAAAAGAAGGGGTGGCTGCATCCAAGCTGACTGTTGCGAGTGGGCAGTAGCTTGTGCTAAGTCCAAGAGAATTGTTTAGGAATGTGTTACTTGTCACAGGCCAGAAAATGTGCTGTGAGCCATCCCACAATTAAATAGTAGAGATGATGGACTTCTGGTGTCCTGCAATGCTCCATGGGACTGTTTAAATTACTGGCATAGACAGAGGCTTTTTGTCTGTTACCACTACTAGTTAATATAAATACTAAATGCTAACAGACAAGCCACTGCTACCCTTACTTGCCTTGCAATTTATCTTATTCCATGAGAAGTAAACTGGGTTTGTCAGTCAACAAGAGTAGCTCTGACTCATAGCCCAGATTACTCACGGTTTATATTGACAGACTATCTAGTAGAAAATATATAGATGAGCCAGGACATGACCCCAAATCAGGTTTTTCTTCTCCCAGTATCATGTTTCACTTACATGATTGCAGGGTCACACTCTTCCTTGTATAGTCTCTTCATGCTACCATTTTGGATGTGCCAATTTGGCTTATGTGGACAGGAGATGTGCAGGAAGTCGGCATGTAGTTAACTGGTTGTTAGTTATACCATGCCTCAGAGAGGAGATGAGGGCTTGAAGCCCCACAGGCTGAAAAGGTTCTGGAACCCTCTGTTCCTGGGAGTGTACTTTAACCATTAGGCTGTCATGAAAAAATTGGATGGAGTCCCCTCATCAAGGTATTTTGTTATTGCTTTGGTTTTCAAGGGCACTACTTTCTGAAGAGGCCTTGATGCCCAAGAACTTTCGCTGCATGACCTGGGATAAGGCCACAGACGGATGAAGCTTTTGTCTGCCGCCTCCACTCCTCACTGGAACCGTTTCCTACCCAAGAGCTCAAGAAAACTCCTGGCTTAGCACCCAGAAGCCCTGAATTGCCCTCGGGAGGCGTCTGATCTCGTTCTTGCTTACATTAGGAAGTCTCTGTGTCTGAGCTGTTCTATTAGGGCCAACTACTGACTTTTTAGACATCAGAGGAGATAAGTCAGGCACCTGAAGATAGATGTTGTAACTTGGATCCCACTTCAACTTCTAACTATACAGGGTTTTGTTACGCCTGCAGTAGAACACTGGTGGTTTAAACTGGCAGACTCTGCTCTGCAGGATTTATTCTGTAATGGATCTGGATGCATATGAGCGAACAAGGCTGTGTAAATCCTGCTCACACCTCTAAAGTATGCTGGTTTCCAAAATTCACACATGACATTGGTAAACCTGCCCTCAGACAAGCAGTGAGCAAACTAACTGATCCATCGGGCAGTTACTGGGGCCTGCAAATTAAATGTAAAGACAGTCCTAAAAATTAGGATCATAAATGTTTCAGACTAATTTATTCTTTAAAGCTGGACTAATAAAGAAGCGGCTCCTGTGTTAAAACATCATCTGCCAGGGAGCAGCCCACAAAGAATTACAGCAGGCGATTTTTATCTCTTTCCCACTCCTTCTCATTCCACCAAAAAGGAGGATTCATGCGGGAAAGTGCTGACACATCCTTAATCAAAGGTGTGTGAATTGCTCACATCAGGGTAATTTTATTATTCTGTTGCTGGGATACCTTAATAATAATAATAATGGTGATGATGATGCAAAATCTTATTAAGTCATTGAAGGATAATGCTTTGTTTTTCTACATTTATTCTTTAATTTATTAAGGAAGCCTGTTAACACTACAAGAACAGACAGTATACATATTTTCTATAAATGGTCAGGGAAATTCATAGCAAAATGTATTCCTGTGGTTGGTACAGCAAACACCCTGTGGTTCCATAAAGGATCCAAGTCCTATGAACACCTTGGAACATACCAGAGACTAGAAGGAAGGGAGACTGTTACATGAACATCACTGACTGTTTTGGATACTGTGACAGATTGAAATCTAGCCTGCCATTTGGAGCTGGATTTGGGAGGGTTCTTTCTCATGCTGTTCTCTGGCAGGGCTCAAATCTGGCAATTATTTATTTAAACAAACAAATGCAGAAAAATACCACTGTCAGGAATAGGACATCATAACTTTATCTCCAAATGCATTGCCCAAAGCAGTTTTGGATCAGTTGGCTCTGAAGGCCTCTTCTTCCCTGTTTCTGTTGTGATAAAACAACCATGCTCCTGATCGTGGCCTCTGCAAGATTATGACGTTTAATCTGTTTGTTCACTTAAATTGACTTCTGTCTGGATATACAAAAGTCGTCTGAGATTGTTTTTATCTCATTGACAGCAAGACTTGTAATTACTTCCTGCGGCTGCCACCCAAAGTCTGCCTCTCTTACCCTGTAACAATTCAGGTGTTAAAAAAACCATTTAAGTCCCAAGCACAATATTGATATTGCAGATGCTAACCCTTGTTCTCTAGGTACACTCTTGACATGAGCTGATGTGGTGTTAGTGAATATTAACAAGCAAACTTCTGAACTATAAATGCCAGGTTTAATTATTAACAGTTTGGGAATTGTACCTGTTAAGTGCTTTGTGGTCCCATACACAAGGAGGGGGAGAGAGAAGCTCTGTAGAAATATTCCACTTCTCTTGAGGAAGCAATTTGAAATCAGGTCATGGGAAGAAGCAAAGATGGCTGGACATCAAATATGACAAGGAAGACAAACATACTGGGAGAAATAAAACTAATGTCAAAACTGAGTATCATGTCACTGAGCGGAAACTCTTTGGAACTATGTAAGGAAATAGAGAGGTTTAGATGCTTAGATGATACTTTATCTGCAAGCAAAGGGCCAAAGAAAAGGGAGCCTGTCAAAATCACACCTTTTTTCCCCACAAGATCAGATCTGGGTATTTTTTTTTACATTTAATTGTTTTCAGTTACCTCAAGTGGAGAAAAGTAGGTATGAAATTGCACTACAAAAATAAGTGTATAAAATTCAAATACCAAAACTGGATCTCAGTGAAGAAGAGTTTTTAGTATTTGACTGACAGAGGAAAGTTTAATTGCAGAATAGATTGTGTCCTTGATCTAATGCTGAAGAGCTGCTTGGGGGTAAATTTCAGTGGATCTCTTCATGAGAGACCAGGTCACACTGAACTCCAAAGTTTGAGAGAGACTAATAAGAGACAGAATTGACTCAAAAAGGCTGTTTTGAATTTGCCAGCCAAATAAAATCTGAGTCCACATTTACTTTTATAGTGACCAGATGGTGATTTAGTAGCTCAGACCTGTTAGGGAAGGAAAATATCTCTAAAGAGTTCAGGGGCAGGAGAGCATATGAACTTTGGCTCAGAGCAGACCAGCCACAGGCGCTCCTCAAGGACCTCACTGTAGCAGAAGACATCAGGGCTGTCTACCTAAGGCAGTCTATTTATTAACTTTGCACTAGACGCTAGTACATGAGCTGTGATGTTGCTGAAAAAACTGGTATTAAAACAGGAGATGTTGCTGTGAAAAGTAAGTGTTTATCTTTATTGCAGGATATATTTGCATTTCATGTGTAGGAAAAATAATAACCTGAAAATTGCAACACTATTTTAGCAGTGGTGTGAAAACAAGTTCTGGATTAGAAGTATGTCAGGCTCTTAGTTTCTTGAAGAAGGTATTTTGTTGGAAGAAGGAAGGACTAAAATCCTTCAGGACATGTCTAAAGACATATTTCAGGGGATAGAGAAAGCTCTCTGCAGCGTACAGGTGTCGGGGAGTTTACCATAAGGATGCTTTCTTCTACCCTAAAGCTAGAAGAGGAGATAGATGGGATTATAGATTGAACAAATTGTTAAGCAGCAGAGAGAATTTAAGAACATAAATGGTACATATGAAAGCTAAAATCCTCTCTTGTGTACAACATGTAAGACGAGAACATGAGAGATGCTCTTTCTCATGAGAGAATGTGTTTATTTGTGGTATAACAGGTATTTTTCCAGGTGGATATTCCAGTAGATGGAGTTAGATGAAAAGAGCACATATTTATACTTTTGGAAGACATGTCTTTGGGACATTGTTTGCTTACTAAAATGTTTTACCAGAAACCAAGACATAATCTCTGTATGTGGAGTGTAAACAAGTATCAAGATGACATTTTGATTAGGGGTACAGGAGTGAAAGTTCACAGACAAAGGCTTTAGGCAAGAGAGAAACTCTGGGCTAGAGTAAACTAACAAAAACACATGCATTTTATAGTAGGAATAGCAGTGACCTGGAAGAAGTCCAGAGGTAGGCTATAGCCAGCCAGTCTACTGCCAACATGACTGTCCCAGTGAAGAACGGGTAGAAAGGCTGTACAGAGTTTTACACGTATCTCTAAATGTAACTAATCTCCTCAAACTGTCAGTCTGAGAGTACTTGATACAACACTGGCCACAGGAGAAAATAAAGAATGATGTTACTTCCACATGTAGAACTCTGGGCTATGTGTAACAGCTGAATAAAACCAATCAAGCCAAAAGTGCTTCTTTAGGTCAGTAGCAGCATACCTCATAGTTGTACAAGTAGTAAAATAAGTATGCCCAGATCTGGTGTCTGTGCCCAATAGTTTCCCTCTTTCTGACCCCACTCTGTGTAGCTGTCCTGCCTTTTACCCTCTTCTCCGACTCAATTTGTTCTTGCTCCTCTCAATCATACCAACGCTGCTCCACATCTGAAGTTGTGAAGGATATCCCTGGGTACAGATCTTCCAGGATTTATTTTTGAGGTACTTTATCTCTGAGGTATATTGGTAAACTGCACAAGAACCTGGGGATTAAACAGGATGCAGCCCTGAGTTATTGCTATAATAAGCCTGAAGGTGAGGCATTTTTGCGATTTTGGGAAGCTCCAAAGGAGCATTTCACTCCATTTTCAGAGCAGTACAGTCAAAACTAGAGGCCATTGGCTGACAGAAATAGCAATAAGCTTTCAAACCTTCTTTATATTTGAGATGATTATGAAATTATTAATGCTGGAGACAGAAAGGGACTACAACACTTCTTTCTCTGCTCCTGAAGATTTGTTTCCCCTTCGTGTCTTTGCTGGTGGCTTGCTTTCTTTCTTTGTTTCATTTGTTTTCTTTGCCTTTTTTCAAAAGGATAGGGTGAGGTTTGAATTCTGACCCGAAGGGCATTTTATTATTTTCTGAATGCAGTCTCCAGAATATTTGCTGACTAGTCTCTGGAACCTTTTGCTGACTGCAGTCAGTCAGCTATCATGCATGACCATATTGTTTGAAAAGCATCTTGTCTGCTTTCAAAGAAGCGTAGACTGCATTTGCTGTATCTATAGTTTGAGCTGAAGGCCTATAGTAACAGTGTAGGTGATTAGCATAAAGTGGCCAGGATAAATATGCTCAGGCATTTGAGAAATGTGTTGAAATCACATTATGCCATCTAAACACACCCGAAGAGATCCAGGTAAAACCACTCCTTAAGCCTCTCTTGTCTTGTGGTTACACTGCAGTTCCCAATCTGACACATGTTGCAAGTTATGTCCGGAACTTTGTACCTTTTCCAGCCATTTGAATGTCCTGTTTTTATTTTTTCCTCCTAGAAGAAGTGGCTTTTTATTTTCTCATGGTTCTTCTTGTGAAGATTTACTGTCAAAATCTTGCCAACTCTTTCTACTGTCTCCCAAATTTCTGTTATATGCGGCAAAACACTATTTAGGTAGAAGAAAAAAAGCAGTAATGTCTGCAGGGAATCTCTTAAAATTAGGCAAGTTTCATGCTTACCTAAAAATGGATGTTCTTCTGCCCCAAGATTTCTTCTGTGCACTGCACTATACTTATCTGCTTGTCTAGATCAGCCTTACATTTCTCGTACTCTTGCTTGTTATTGCCCTGCGTTTCTCCCGCATTTTATTTGCAGTATTTATATAAACCCATTATTATATATAATTATATCTTATTAATGATCAGTCTGCTAGGTGTTAACATTCACCATTAGAGGAGGCAGGAGTTCTTAAAAATCTACCTTTCATCTAGCACAAATTAACGTGACATATATGTATTACACCTCAGAAAAAGCTGACTCTGTAAAAGTCATCTTACGCAATTCCATCATGCAATCTGCGTGACACCTCATGACTTTACAAATATTACCTCGAGCTGACAACGCTTGGGAGACATTTTGTTCCAGAATAAATCTAGGCTACAGTAGGATTAAGCAAAGTTGCATCCATTCTCTTCAATTTGCCATGGTATCATAACTTTGCACACTCTGTTGACTAAACACTCCTCTTATTTACACAATCAAAATCCTGTGAGCTCATTGTGATTCATTATACACCTCTTACTTTCCCTCCCATTTCTTCTTCACTTTAACAGGTATTGCTGCTGAGGGCCTGATCCAAAGGCAGGAAAACATTGCCAAGATACTGAGAATTCGGGGCCCCAGGTGCAAGGGAGAAAGAAGACTTCTAAGAGAAGTGATATCAAGGAGGACATGCAGGGGAATCCAGGACCTCAAAAAGGCCATAGCACTTCATGGGAAAGGAAGGAAAGTGTCTGTACAGCCTCTCCATACTGCAGGGTGATTGTGCAGGGCTGGTAGAGTCAGCAAGCAAAAGCAGACAAAATGCTTCAAGTCTGGCCCTTGGTGGGAGCTCTCTGCCTCTCTCAGCAGTCTCTTTTTCCCTCTTCATTACACGCCTCTGAACTTGTCTCCAAATTTCCTTCTCCTTCTCCAACTTCTATTGATCCTGTGACCAAATTCCATGATAACAGTTACAAGTCTTCTCTGAGGCTTTTCTAAACCACGAGGGCCTCCCTGGTGGGCTGTGCAGAGTTTGAAATTGGTTATTTGGGAAGAAGCTGTGTTCTGTGCTGGCTTTTCTGTGTGTTGTAAGGAAAGCCGTAGTGTGAGCAGGATGGAGCCTGGAAAAATGGGGCGCTAGTACTCAGGAGGGAGCTGCCTTGTGTGCCCTTAGGCAAAGGGCTGTCATGTAGTATGTAGCTTTGAACCACTGTATTCAAGAAAGACCCTCTCAGTATGGTTTTCCTTATTGTCCTGCTTAGTGCAGGATCTCTTATACAGGACGTGGCATGGGGTGAGAATTTGGTGGATGATTTGTTGCTAATCAGTTTATAAAATAAATGAAGGTTTAGAGGCAGTAAGGGGAACTAAGTCGCACAGTGCAGCTCAAGTGAAGGTGAGTGGTGGGAAATGTAAATAGTTTGAAATCTAGCAGATGAATTTGCACTCTGTAGCTGTGTGCAGTATTTTTCAGACTGTAGCCAGTCAATAACACATCTGTATGAATTCAGCATTTCACCATTGACTCCACCAGGCAGGATCAAATTCTAATAATGCATTAACACATTAATACAGTAGATTGTTGATTACCACTGATACACCTGCAGGCTGAAGTTCTTTGCTCTGAATGCTAAGTATGAGCATCTAGGGATATGACTCAAAGATAATGCTCTCTCAGGACACTGACGCCTTTGAAGAGTATTGGTTGGATGAAGAGCAAGTTTCTGGAGATGTGAGGTCTGTTTTTCAGTACCCTTGGGGGACAGAAAGGTTTTTAAGCAAGATAGATGTGTAGCCTACTTGTTGTTCTGAAACCCTTTAGTCTCTAAATGCTTTGTTCCTAGTACTGAGTAAAAAAAAGTTTTCTTAAATGTGTTTCTGATCATTGCATATGCCATTGATCACAACTTGCTTCAGGGAGGAACTGTGGGTGCTGGCACTGTGTCAGATCTTGGGGCTAAGCACGACTGATTCCAGGCTCTAGTGGCCTGCAATTGGAGTCAGCTTTTGAGCAATGGGAGCAGCAGTGGCTCAAAGCCTGATGGTTGAAAGGGTGCAGAGTGTGGAGAGATGTGGGGAAAGTTAACCCCTAGACTGTGACATGCCCAAAAAGGGCTTTGGTTGTCGTTCACTGGTGTTGCTGATTGTATTACAAGCTTAATAAAACTGATGTGTACTTTTCTTCATGAGGCTGCTCATGTAAGTTTTTAAAATACTGGCACTGAGTATTGTAGTTATTAATTCATAATATACATTTATGTAACACCATGAATGACCATGACACTTTACAGATAACAATATTCCTCACTGTTTGGAATATTAAGTCTAAGCACTTGGAAGACAGCCAAATGATACAAGCAGATAAGGTCTACTGTTTATGTTTGCAATTTGGTTAGGTCCTTTTGATTTCCTTTCTAGAGGGAAATCACTAAGGTCAGTTCCTGCATACCGCTAATGGCTGGGACCTTTGAGTGACCAAAGCAAATGTATACAAATACATTTGTACTGAAAAGCTGATTTTTAAAGGAATCATGGATGGTTGTGTGCTGTCCTGGCTCTGAATATTGCGCACTGCAGGGTAAGTAACAGTTGTGCAGGGATCACTCAACTCCAGTGATGGAAGTGATTATGAAAGGAGAAGTGAAAACATTTACCTGTTTCTTGTGGTGCTTTGGGCAAATATGCTCATCTGTGCAACAGATCTATCCTGAGCAAAATCAGGTCTGGTAAGAGGAATACCATTTTAAACACCACTGAGCCAGAACAATAGTCCATACTGATTAAAACACTGGATTAGCCAGGAGGTGTAACTTTCTGCTACTGCCTGTGTCCCTTGGCATAAAGGAATCTAAAGAAAGAGCAGGAAGAAGATGGATACATGCATGTTTGGAAAAAACAGAAGCTAGCTCTGGCTTAATGACCCTAGACAACCTGGGGCATAGGAGTGAAGCAGGTTTAATTAGGCAGAAGGTCTAGGGAAGTTGGGAGATATGGCACTGCACATTGCTGTTGCTTTTCTGAGCTCTCAGAGACTCATTATGGGAGAAATACACGTGATTTGCCTAGCCCAAAGGGGAAAGGGCTTGACACAGGGGTGGAGACTTGCTCTCCCCACAGGTGGCAACGATTCAGGAGCTATGTGGCATCTGCGCAAGTCCCATACCAGACACACACACTGAAATCACAGGGAGAGAGGTGAGCTGGTTACTCCTGTCCACTCTTTTGCATTTCTGAAGACAGAAAACCTGTAGAATACAGCATACAGCATACCCTGAATTGTTCTCTTCCTCCTTCCTAAGGCTAAGGAGGCTTGGTAAGCTCCAGGAGAAGACTTTTATGGCAAGCAGGACTTGTCCCTAAATCAAAAGGAAAGCAGGAGAGCTTGGCTCTTCAATTGCTTCCATAAAGAGGAGAGCTTTGCTCTTTCTCCTTGGCTGGAGCACAGACCAGCATTGCACCATCATTTCTGGTCACTCATGAGCTGTGTGGTGAGGCTTCTTTCTCTTGCTCCCACCTATTTTCACTTTTGTATTAGTTATTTCTGTTTTTGCTAAACACTCCTCTTCTCACTGCCTCTCCCTAGTGTTTATTTTAGAGCTGTTTTGAAAGCAGAATGAAGAGTGAATTATTCTGTGCTTTTTGGTGCTTATGGTTTTCCGAGTGCACGGTCCTGTATACATGGAAAACTGGCCAGGAAATTTAATGATCCTCAATGAAGGTAAAGCTAACTGAATGTTAATAGAGAAAATGAGTGAGGGTGTTCCTCCAAGCTCTGCCAGGGTTAGAGGCCACTGTATCAGAGAAGAACACTTTCTCCTTGGAAAGACCATGTCTCATCCAGGATAGCAGATTGGATAGATCTTGACAGAGGATGGAGGGGCTCTGGTCTTGCTGAATTTGAAACTGGGTTCCTATTTCAAACATGAGCAAAAGCATAGCCAAACAATACATTTCTCACATTTCCTTAAAATTTAAATCTCTGCCTTGTTGACGCCTAAAATGCTTGACCGAGCTTTCTTACCTTCTGGTTTTGAGCTGACCGTGAGCCTCATGAGAAGACTTGCTCCTGTACATTCCAGTGGTTTAAGTAAGTAACCTTTTTTTTCAAGTCTTCTGAGGTCAGAGCAAGAATTCTGAGTCTTTTGAGGTTTTAACTCTAAAAGGCAAATTTGAAAAAGAAGAAAATTCACATTTGAATTCTGTCTTCTTATTTTGCTTCAGTAAGCCTTCAGGTCCAAGGCCCAAGCCCACATGAAGGATTTTAAATACCTTTCTTGTCTAAAAAGGGATTATGCAAAAATATTACTTCCTTACCTTCCAGATCTGGGCTTGGTACATGTTCACACCGATGACTGTTTTCTTTATTAGATACAAATAAAGTGGTTTTTGTTTACTGTGTTTCTCTCCTTGTATGCCTGCTGCTCTTGACATACCTCTAGAGGAACATGCTGGATTTCACTCTGATTCCCCTCTCATTGGCAGGATCAGTTACTGAGTTTCTACAACTGCTTTGCAAGGTAAACCCTCGCTCTTCTCACCCATGCTGTGGAACCCATCCTCTTCTTAGGGGATGTAAAAGTGGAGGGCTATATGGTGGCAACAGAAGATCCAAGGAATCAAGTAGATGAATATTTAACCTCAGGGTCCAATATGTATTTAGTACAGGTCTCTTTAGTTCTTTCATATGTACTGTATTAAGGGTATAATGCAATTTGGAATAGTACTTCTATACCTTTGACAGGCACAATGAACCATAGGTTCCTTTTGAAAATCTAATATGCCTGGGAAAATGAATGTCATAAACTATAAACAAAATATCTTTCAATGATGCATTGATAAGAAAAAACTGGTATTACAACTTTCTGGGAAATAGGTATCATTCCCAGTAGTGATATTTTGCATATTTTAGTCAGAACTGGGAACCACAGGAGATACAGTGTTTTCCTGTCAGGACTTGATTGTAGAATTTGTACATAGTGAAAGCACGCCAAACCCTGCCCTTATTAACTGTTTGACTATTCCTACAGGCCCATACATATAATCTATGTGGTTGCAAAACAGGAACAGTTGCAGGACAAAGAACATATTGTTAAATTAAAGAGTTTCATAGTTATTGCCTGCAGTATTCAGGGAAAGAAAAAAGAAATGTGGCAGGAGATTATGAAGGCAGGTACATAAAGCTGAAAAAAAGAAAGAGAATGCCATACTCAAGGAACTTGCTGAGTTCCTGCTCCTGACGCAGAAAAAGTAAATGAACAGCTGGTTTAACCTATTTCTTTCCTAACCGAACTATGCCATGTTTACCTTATTAGTTGGCAGTATGCTTTGATTTAGAACAAAATATCAATTGAAGACATCTGTCATAGTTTCATATTGCACCTGTTTGCTTACCCCAAGCCCCAGCATTCAACTAATGTTTCACCCCTGAATTCAATCCTGAAATAGATTCATAGATCCCATTTTGTGCCTGCTTGTGCATAAGTGTCTCTAGCTGTGTACTAGCTATACCTGTACAAAGCAGTAAGTTAATTGTATTTCCAGTGTGATTCCTATTAAGGTACAAATACTGTCTGACCAATCAGTCCATTGCTTCCATACCTGTGATCGCTTCCTATTTGTGTTAGTTTTTATCTTATTTGTAGCAGTTTTTCCATATTACTGGCTATCGTAGTTACAGAACTTTTCCTGCCTTCCTGGTTTTGGCATTAATCAAGCTGATGATTTAGCAAGTAGGGACGAGTTTACTTCCTACCCCTATGTTGGGAGATACATCTGCTCTGCCCCAGCCCTGTGACAGAGTCAAAATACCTGTTTCTCTTGGTTCTCAGCTCCTTCTAAATTTGTACTGCAATGGGATTTGAGCATCAACAACCTCTTCCACCTCTCATGGCTCCAAGGGATTGTGATCCACTATGCAGCTGTCAGGAAAATGGAAATCCAAAAGTCTGGCATCGAACTCCCAAAGCAGGACACTAGCATCCATAGGAGTGGTACAGGCAAGTATGAGTTTCATGAATCATCCGTAAAATCTACATTTGGTGTAAGTGCAATATCACATTTCTTAAAAACACAGGATATACATCTAAAAGGTGAATGCCATGTTCTCGCACCAATTAATAGACATTTCTACTTCGCACGTACGTTATGATCTTTATCTTAAAAAAAACCATACTCCTGATGTCACCAAGGAGGATTAAATCTGACCAGGTTTTACCACTGCAATATTGCACTTGTAACTTTGCAGTTGTGACTTCAAGCAAAGCAGTGCAGCTTGCACCACCAGTTTGTTATTAGACACTTTCAGAAGGCTTTGATCATCACTGATCTATTCTGCTTTCAGTTGCGTCAGGGACATAAAGATGAAAGTATTTGGTCTCATTGCTGTTCTTTCAGGCTGTTTCAACCCTTAGTAGCTGTGCACAGCAATTACAGTTTGGCCCATGTGTAATGGTACCTTTTGCTGACTGCTGATAGGAGTAAACTTAATCTAGCTCTGGTGGTTTACGCTAGTGAAAAAACTGGTCTGATGCACTGACAAAAGTTTCAGTGGTCAGCTGGTGGCACAGTCTAAGCTGGAAACCTCTTTATCCACCAACTGTTCGATAATGGTCTCATAAAAGCTCTTCTTTACTTTCTTTTTTTCTTTTTTTTTTTTTTTAGCTCAAATATTTTCTCCTAAATGACCCTGTATTACTGAAATAGGTACACAATATTCTGCGAAAACATCAAACTTCAGTGAAGTGTGAGAAATGGTGCATTTGGATAAGACCATTGTATGTGGGTGTTAGGTTCCTGTGAAGTTCCTATTAAGTTCCATCTGACTTACAAAGAATGTCAAGAATGCAAAAGCTGGTCTCCAGTGTGGCAATAGGAAGTTTCATTTAAGGACAAACAGATTGCATGACTGCAGTATTTGTAGGAAAGAGAAAGAGTAATAATAAAATAGGATTATGAATTAAAATTTTATGTCATATGATTTGATTGAGGGAAGAAATTCTAGTACTCTGAGATCTCAAAGACCCGTCCTTTCCATTTCATGAATTCTCATAATCTGAGAAGAAAATGGGAATATGAAATAAACCTCCATACCACAGGAAAGCCAATACTCAATTTTAGGGATCAGAATTAGAAGCAAGAAGGGAAGTAAATAAAAAATATTTCACTTCCAGAGAAATGAAGTGGCATGGAGCTATGATTGTTAGACTTCAGTAAACATCAAATACAGTACCAAGTGAGAACATGCTTTTGATATAGAAATAAAAGACAAAGGGAAATTTTTAAAAGTTTCAGGATTCTCAAGAAATTCATATCAGAAAGATGAAACAGCCATGGATGTGTTGCAAAGGGGTTTAATGTGCTGAGCAACCTGATCCAACTTTGATATTAGTGCTGCTTTGAACAAGGGACTAATGGACCTCTAAAAGTCTCTTCCAACTTGAATTCTTCCACAAGTTTATCAACTGACTCTATGAGAAGAGATACAAAACATCAGGGATTCCTCTTGACACACATTGCCAAACTTTTCATTAGTGGCTTTTACATAAACAGGAAGAGTGTGTAAATTAAATTAGCTGTTGGCACAAAGCTAAGAGGCACCATCAATACAGCATGAGGATATGGGAGACAATGAAGAATTTTGATGAGTGAGCAAGTAGAAATGGATGTGTGTGTAACCATATGAGGTGCAGGGTCATATGCTTAGTGAATAATCACAAGATTTTCCAGTATAGACTGCAGTTGCATCTACTGAAAAGGATAGAAAATGCAAAGAGTAGTGTGTACTAGTCAATCACAGGCTAATTAAGTGTCACTGCTGTGATGTGGCTATATAAAAGCAAATGCCATATAGCATTGATAACAAAGTACTGATACTGTGGTGTTGTTCTCAATTAAAAAATGCAACCAAAAAAATCACCAAAACTCACAAAACCCCCAGGAATGGGAGCAGCAGAAATTTCATAAAGAGATATTCTTTCAACTAAAAGCAACTTTTGGTATGAGAATAAATGACCATCAGCTGACAACATGCAGACTTGACGCAGATGGTACCTAACTTTGAGACTCAGAGAGTTTCTCATTATGAGCAGTAAGAGATAAAACTTTCAATGTTTCAGGCTGGAGTTTGCAGACGGGATTTCTGAGTGTGACTCATTGTGATATCAGGAATCATTTCTGATAATGCAGGAGGTCCTACACTAAAAGACCTTAAACTGGCTCAGCTTCACCTGAGATTTCCAGCCGTCACTTCGCCACTGATCCAGAGCTCTATTTAAGTTCAGATCTGGGCCTTCAGAGCTATATCATAGGTGTGCCTAGATGAACACTGGGTATACCTTGTAGTTGTATTTCATTTTGTCCCTGGCTTGACTTCTGGTTAGACTTTGAACCTGATTTGCTCTTTGTATGGAACTGTTAACAGACCCTGTTTTGTGATATGTTGTAGGAGAGAGCACAGCCTGTGCCTCAGCTTCTAGCTCATCCTTCCTTGTGGAGCAGTCTTACTCTTGCTGCTCTTCCATGACATCCTTATGGTTGCTATGTTCATGTGTAGCTTATTATGTTCCAAAACCTTACAGGGAATATTGCTATTAGTGAGTCAAGCCTGCTAATGCTCCTTGAAAGAACGGCTTAGTAATTCTCTGTTGCTTCTTTGCGGTTTTCAGAATGAGAGCAAAAGGGTTGCACAAGGTCATTGTATGTAGTGAACTCAAAACCAAACTTAGTCCGCTCCTCCAGCTTCTAGACTGTATGTCTTCCCTCAAGAAAGCCTCATTCCTAAGCAGTGGACAACATGCAGGGTATGCATGCTCATGGCTAATGAAAGTGCATCAGACTTTGCCTGCAGCATTTTGCTATCTGAAATAATTACATGTCATCATAGTGTGAGCTATACTTTTCCCAGTTTCATGTGTTGTAACACATTTGATAGTGTCACTGTGAATTATATTATGCTATGGCACATAAGACTGCATCCTGAAATAACAGGTTACAGGGAACCTGGTAGAATACAAAGATGCAATGGAAAAGTAAAATAATTTATTTGCAGTTAATTAAATCGTTAATCTATTTGTTGGAAACTTTCATTAAGCTAACACCAAAACAGTGGGTTACAGTAATTTAACTTCTATTAACTATCATGGAATATGGTTTTGTCCTAACTTCAGTTCATTTTTAAAGTTTTGAGCACATTCAAACACATATATACAGTGTTGTCAAAACCCTTGTCTGATCTGTAACTGTGGTGAGTAGATATTGGCAGAAAATGTCTCTGACCAAAAGCTGCAAACAGAGATTAGTCCAAGTAATCTCAGGTGCAAGTGAGCAGTGGAGTCATACTAATCACAGTACTGGGTTTCCAGGCTCACAGTCCATGAGAAGATTCTGGAGTCAACAATGTCTACTGCATCTCAAATCACATGGAACCGAACTTTGCAGGCTTGACCCATTTGCTCATTCACAGAAGTTCTCTTGTCTCAATTTAATAGAAAATAAATGCAGATGTTATATCAGAATATGAATTCCCAAGTCTACTATTCATGAACATGTGATTTCAAAATCTGGATTTTATTTTTGCCAAGGCTGGCTTATTCAGTTACAGTATTCACATTTGGTCTTCTACTATGCAGCCTCTGTCATAAACTCACACTTGTTTTAAATCTAAGTCCAGATCTATTTGTACTATTATTATGCATATTGGAATACACTGCTGAATTGAACATTAATATGCTATGAATAAGATTAATTAAGATCAATCTCAACTATGTTCACAGAAATTAATGACTGATTGTTAAGGCACAGAGTAATGTAGTCAAAGGAATGCTATACAATAAAATGGTAGAGTCAAGTGAAATGCTGTCATTGTTGGACGGCTGAAGGGGTTTAACATTCAAATTAATTTCTTCTAGGAAATTCACTTGAAGTATTCAGCACTTCACGCAGCCCACATACCACAGTTTGCATACAGTACAGTGATTTGTGCATATACTAGAGTGATAGTCCAACTAGCCACTCCTGTTTCAAAACCTCAAGGTTTGCCTTGTATGACAACCTTAAGATATCCCCTAGGATGCTCTGGGTTAATGAATGCAGAGAAACAACCTCTTCAGCCGCTTGCTTTTCTCCTGAAGACTGAACAGAGGGGTTCTAATTCACAGAACAAAACTGCCATTTTATATTTGTAACTGTTCATTTCCTGCATTGAGTTTACCTACCAGCCTGACTACAACCTTCATAGAATCATAGACCCACAGAATCATAGAATGGTTTGGTCTGGAAGAGACCTTAAAGATCATCTATCACAGTTCAGATAGTAAGCAGGATTCTCAGTAGCTTGAATACTCTAAGAAACATACTGTGACTTCCTTTGTATTAAAATCTTGTCTAAACTCCATCTTCAGGTATTATCTACTAAAGCCTCTTGTAGACAGATGAAAGCAAGTTCTGGCTATGCTGTTAGCCAGAAGGGCATGAATCAGCTGTGATCCAGAAGATGCCTGACAGTGTTAGTATGGTGCTGAGTCCAAGCTTACCTGGGGCTTGGCCAGACACAACTGCAGCTACTTGGCTTCTGGTGGTGTTGGACAGTGGATATATAATTATGCTGAACTACCCTATTGCATCAGATTCTTCCCTCACTTACACCAGTCCAGCTTCATGGAGGTCAGTAGCTTTGAAGTGGTAAGAGAAGTATTTGGCTTAGTTCCTCGATTTTATGCAAATACCCTATGTAACATCAAAAAAGGAAATTTGGAGAAG
The DNA here is from genome assembly GCA_025447955.1 of Psilopsiagon aurifrons. Classification (NCBI taxonomy): domain Eukaryota; kingdom Metazoa; phylum Chordata; class Aves; order Psittaciformes; family Psittacidae; genus Psilopsiagon; species Psilopsiagon aurifrons. The sequence continues at coordinate 46,848 of JAOEHY010009057.1, forward strand.
GTGGAATTGCATTTAGAAATCAAGACCAGAAAATGTCTGCTTGCTGTTGAAGTAGGTAGTACTGCTGAACAGTAGCTGTACTTCAGCTGTCAAGGGAAGTTTTCCCTAAAAGGCAATTCAGGGTCTGAGGTTCAAGGAAACCATCTCAACTTTTATGTATTTACTTACCAAACACTGAATGCAGACATTCCAGTGCATGCAAGCTGCTACAGTTTCAATAAGGGATAAAATCCATGTTCAAACTGCTTTCATATAGACATCAAACTTAAATATGATAAGGTTAGCAGGTACCTGATCCATCAGGGTGATTCATGCCACCTAAGCTGGGCACTCAGGGTTCCCCACACAAGCAGTGGTCCATTTAGGAGATCAGCAGAGGAGCATATTGCTATTCATTGCCAATACAGTGAGTTTATACATTTATAAGGGTGATTCATTTTGGAAAGGCACTGAGTGGACATCTGGCTGACTACTGGAAAACAGTAGGCAAAGGTATATGTCTGAACAGGCACTGGAGACTGGTCTTTAAATGTCCTGATGTATGCAGGAGTCAGAAGAGTGAGTGTTGTTTTGATGCTGTCAGTATTAGGCATAGTCTGAGCACATCTAATAAATCTGGCCTTTCTGAGGTAGCGTTTCAGAGCCTCATTGTCTGCCTCTGAGCTGCAACAATTTAGACGTCTATTAGAGCAAAGCTGACTGCTCCTGTGCACCCGTGGGAGAAAAGGTTGAAGCACCTCAGGAATTCCTAAGCAGAGAATAATAAAATAATATGAAGCAGAATGGCTTTTTCACTACCTCCAGTATCACACAGTGCTGAATACTGGACCAAGTCATCACTTTGGACCTAGAGGTTACTTTTAGAAATGGCCTAAGTTCATTGCAACCCCTGCACCTACTTGGTGAGAAGTGCAGCAATTCATCACACATAAGCAAGGTACAGAGCAAGGAGCTGTTGACAGATGCAGGTGGGAAAGGAGCATGCAGAGATCTGTGTGCAAAGAAGGTGACTGAACATGGCCCTAGGCACCCAAATTCCACCAAAGATGGACATGGCCCATTTTCTGCCTAGCAGTGGGAGCATGTTTCTACACCCTATGACTTGGGCCCATGTGGGCACTGCAACATGTGTGTTAATAGAGGTGAAGGAACCAGTGTTGGAGTGACCCTGGCTGGAGGTTAAATACCGTTGTCTTCTTCTTACCTGCCTACACACTGGGTGGTTTTACTTGACACTGAACATAACCAGAAAGGAACCCCTGCAGTGCAGGGTGTGAGGAAATTACCTGAATTGTTTCTCCTAAAATTGGATTTGATTGTACAGGCCTTTTTCATTCCTTCAGAGCTTATGCTTGAGAATTAATATGGCAATTATCGATCCCTTTTGTATACTATGGAAAAGGAGGTTCTAATCCTCAGAAGTGGATTTGCTCTGATGACACATAAACAAAACCCTGGAGGGAGGAAGGTAAGGCATAAAGAGCTGTCGACAAGCTCTACACCACTTGGTTATGCAAACACAGATGCGGTAAAGGGCAAAGAGCAACAATTTTGCGAAAGTTGAAAGTGTGGGAACGCTGGCGGTTGCTCTTTAATGATTATAACACAAAGGAATGCTGGCAACTTCTCTCGTTGACTTTACATTATCAAGCTGAGTCAGTGATGAGTAATAAGCCATGCTATTGGAAATCTCCTTTGTATGTACCAGCTTTTTATTAGATACTTTATCCCCCTCACTGACACATGTAAAGCTTTCTGTGGGATAGTGTGGTGGTCATAATACCACTGTAGAACTTATGTTTGCAGATACAGTGCATTACTGTTTGCAGATGATGCCCATCATGTGCTGCCTTTCTTACAAGCAAGCTGTGATTAGTAAAGCAAAATGGGAATGAGGTAGAGACTTGTCAAAAGTGTGATTTATGCAGCTTTGCTTCTATGAGTGCCCAGTTTGACACATTTGTATTGCTCTTATCCTCAAAAAATTGAGTCCTTTGAAAGAGCATTTCCAAGCTGACACCCACAGCTGTGTCTGGGTACTGTAGCTGTTCAGCCTTCACATTAGCACAGCTTGCCAGACTAGCTTTCCTGTCAGCAACGTGTGGACCTGGGGCTGTAACACAGTATATGTGTTTCAGGAAAGGTAAGAAATAAAGAGGCTTTGGGTTTTTTGCCCCTAAGTTTGTGTGTCTGCAGGATCCCCAGCACTTGTGTGGTGGTACAGGCCCTGGTCTCACAAGCCGAAAAGGTTGCTTGCGAGGCAAAGGAGATTCCTTCAGCCACTTAGACACATTCCTTATCTACTGATTTCTAGCTCTGCAGTCAGATTATAGGCTGGCATCTGTTGCAGACCCCATCAGATTTGCACAATCTATTTTTATGACTCTTGACCTTACATGCCCCAATGTGATGATGAGCTAAATACAAGTCCTGAACACAAGAATATTGTTAGAAAATAGTAGTGTACGCAAGTACACGTGGCAGAGCTAATACAGAAAAAGTATCTGAGGTAACACTTGCTGTCCTTTCCTGACCTATCCAAAGGAAAACATAGATAAGAACCTTTGTGGTAGGATTTCTGTGGACTCTGGGACAGTTTTCTGGGATGATGAATCTGGTTAGTTTAGAAAATCTTCTTTTGTAGAATCTGGAGCGGAGATCTGCCTCTTCACAAGTTTAAGAGGAAAGGATTTTTCTTCCCACTTTTCCTGCAAATAGTCTCAAGTTCCAGCTCAATAATTCAAGCCAGGACATGCAAGGAGCACGTTCCTTGAGGTATACTCACAACAACACAGTCCGTCAGGAAGTGAAAACTATCCGGTTGCTACATCACCTAAGCAGAGATCTCACACACAGAGAGCCTCCCATGCTGATTGCTCTTCCGCCTTTTTTTTGGATTTGGTCTGAAGCCACTCTGCTTTGCCCTGTAGTATGCAGAGACATCTAGTGGCTGAGCAATCCTGAATCCAGCAATCATGGATCATGAATTACAAAAGGGAGCAGGAATGCCTCATCTGGTGAGAAATTTAGCATGGCCTGAGGCTTGGGCTGCCATACGTAGGCATCTTTTGGGAAGCAGATGGTCACTTTCATGGATCAGGTGCTACGTTCCTCAAGCTGAAGAAAGTTTGATACCATTTCCTTAAATTCAGGCCAGCAAATTTTAGTTCTTCCTTCTTAGTCAGCCGAGCCGTTGAGCAAGGTCCATCAAACATATACTGTTTGGAGACCCTGCATTCCACCTCACACAAGTCTGATACAGTTCTTGGTAGCACATTCAGTGTCTTTTTTTCATTCTTCCATTTCTCACAGGCTGTGTCTTACACAAACGATTAACTTCAGATTGGATTTAAATATGCTCAATCCCATGGGCTGCTCCTTTCCCTGCTGCTTTGCTGGATGCTAGCCCTGCTGCGCCCCAGGCTCAGAGCCCTCACTGTGGCACCTGAAAAGAGCAGAGAAGAAGGTGTCTCCCGATGCACTGTTGTCTACTCTGCTCAGTCCTACTGGGCTCTTCCTCTTGGCTTTTGCTCTGTTGCACTCTAGACCTTGGCCTCAGTCCATATCTGAGTGTGTGCTAACCACAGGAGCCAGAACTTGAGATTAGATTCAAATCCACACTGTGCTGCCTGTGTAGGTGCACCCACAAAGGGCAAACGGAGTTGACATTTATCACAAGCCCCTGCCAAAATTATTCCAGTTAGTGCAGAAATCTGGTAATGGTGGATGTTCTGAGACCTTTGGTCTTGTACTGGAGTGGTTTCTGTAAAAGCAGTAGGGGAAAGCCCAGCTGTACAGTGTCCTTCCTGCTTATTTCTTTCACACATAGCAGGAGAGATTCTCAGTTCCTAATAAAATTCTTAACATGATTGACTTGAAGAGCTGTGGGACTCTGCAACTAACCACAGGGCAGAGCTGAGCCAACAAAGTTTTATTGGCAAGGTTCTGAAGGCTTTTCTCAAGAAGATTCAGGTAAAGGGATTTTCATCAGGCTATGGGGCTGTATAATGCAGACTTTGAAAATCCAACAGCTCAGCTGAAAAGTAAGAACTTCTAGAATTTCTTCGCAGGACCCTCCCAAAAGTTTCACCAGCATCTGCTTGCCCCTATTCAGGGGGTGGTTCTTAAGGCTTTGCCCATAACAGTCTTTAAGAACAGATGCCAAGACATCTCTTGAGACATTTTTTGAATAGGAACTTCCATCTGGTGCTGCATCCTTTAGAAGCTGTGACTTGGCTTCTTTGTCTGCAGGGTGGTTAATCCTAATGAGGCAAGCACAGCAATTTGCTGAGCAGAGATATATGCTTATCAGATCCTATTACTGAGCTGATTCTCTTTTATAATTATTTATTCTGACTTCAGTAGATGAAGCAATGTGAAAACACTTAAACCCAGAGCTTTCATCAAGAAGAAATAATCTCACACTCCTGTGAACAACTGAAAGCTGCCTGTATGGAAATATCTATCTATACTGGTACAGTTGTCCCAGTATATTCTGCCAGTTAAACTACCCAGGCCCTTCTTATCTCAAGATACATGTCCTGATTTAAATTATGTTGAGATGAGCTCCATAGAAAATAAGTATTTTTATACTGGGACAGAAGTGTCCATAAAGGGAGAATTTTATTGGCGTAGTTAGGCTAGAATAATTATACTGGCATAATTATGCTGGTAATTTTCCCTGTGTATACAAGCTATGAGTCTCAAATTGTGCTTCACTGGCAGAAGAGCCTCCTTTGTTGGAGAGATTCTTTAGATCTGAATCAGGTCGTTAATAAGTGCTTCAGCACACAAGTCAATGCCTCAAACTTTATAATGAGTTTTACTCTTTGCCTCCCAGAGAATCCCAAACTGTTTTAGGCTTGTAACATAGACCCTACACAAAAACTCATCCTCTGCTGATGGAAAGACAGCTCAGGGAAATACAGCAGTTACTTCACATTAGCATCATCAGTGTCTACATGGCCTTGTGAAGAGGGAGCTCTCTGTTGGGAATCAGCAAACACTGGGAAATACCTGCAGAGAGCCATATGTGTAAAGCCAGAACACAACACTGTACCACCTACTCGGAAGAAAAAGAACTGTTCCGGATGAAAATAGAAGAGTTTTATTTCTTTGCCTTTGTATTGAGTTTGTGAGGAAAGGTTTTGGTAGCGGGAGGGGACAGGGGTACCTTCTGTGAGAAGCTGTTAGAAGCTTCTACTGTGCCCAACAGAGCAAATGCCAGAGGGCTCCAAGGTGGACCTACCACTGGCCAATGCTGAGCCCATTAGTGATAGTGGTAGTGCCTCTGGGACAACATAGCTAAGACGGGGGGAAAAAAGCCCTGCACAACAAAAACTGTAGCTGGAGACAGGAATAAGAGTACATGAGAGCAACAGCCCTGCAAGGTCAGTGCAGAAGAAGGGCAGGCCTGTGGTGCAGACTGTGGTGAGGCAGCTTGTGCTTCTCCAGCCCATGGAGGTCCATGGTGGAGCAGATATCAGCCTGCAGTCCAGGTAAGACCCAAAGGAGGCTGTGACCCTGTAGGAAGCTCATGCTGGAGCAGTCTGCTCCTGAAGGATGCACCATGGAAGGGATCTACGCTGGAGCAGTTCATGAAGAGCTGCAGCCCATGGGAAGGACTCATACTGGAGAAGTTCCTGGAGGACTGTCTGCTGTAGGAAGGACCTTGCACTGGAGCAGGTGATGAGGGTGAGGAGGAAGAAGCAGCAGAGACAGTGTGTGATGAACTGACCACAACCCCCATTCCCTGTCCCCCTACGCTGCTTGTGTGGAGAAGGTAGAGAATTTGGAAGTGAAGCTGAGCCTAGGAAGAAGGGAGGGAAGGTATTTCAAGATCTGGTTTTATTTCTCATCATCCTACTCTGATTTGATTGGCAATAAATTAAACTGATTTGCATAAGTCCAGTCTTTTTTTCTCATGATGGTAGTCGGTGTGTGATCTCTCTCTGCCCTTATCTTGACCCATGAGCCTTTTGTTGTGTTGTCTTTCCCCTGTCCAGTTGAAGAGGGAGGTGATAGAGTAGCTCTGGTGGGCAGCTGCTGTCCAGCCAGGGTCAACCCACCACAGCCATTCTATTTCTTCTCTCACATTATATTTCCATAGCCTGTTTTCCTCCCCTGTAATGAGACCTCATTCAAATGAGGACCACTATGTTTCATTTGTAATACATATGAATACAGTAACTGTGGATGATGGTTAAGGAGACGACATGAAGGCTCATACAGAAACCATGTGAAGTGGTATGAGTAATTTGAACAGAAATATCTTCAACGACAATGGGTGATCAGGACCATGATGTGCTGCCTAATGTGAAAGTTAACCATGTCAGGTGGATGAGGCTGTTAGTACAGTTGCAGCCTTTGCTAAATATACTCATATACAGTTATCAATTGAACTGGAAGTATTCAGACCAGCAAAATAAATGGCTTAAATCATTAGACAAAATAAAGCTAAACAAATAGGGTAATTACATTTTCTATAAATAGCAACGTAAAGTCACCAATCAGTAGTGTTTCTTTATTAGTAATTATTAGAGAATGAAATTAATTAGAATTTATGATAGGTTTTACAGTATCACAGAGAAACTGACTGGAGTTAATTGGGAACAGCCTCCTCATACAGGGCTGTCACCAACAACTGCTGTCAGCTGTGGTTTTATCTAGTTAGGTTGTGAAGCCCCTAAGGTTGTGATTTTGCAGCAGCTTTGGGGACCTCCTCCAGTGTTAGCCTCCCAGTAAAGCTTCTTCTGTTGTTAGCCCTATTGTCAGGTTTATCAAGGGCCATCTTGAGTGAGGTTCTGCCTTTCGGTGTCAACCACTCCTCATTTTCTTGCATCTTCAAAATTGCTGAGGATCCATTCTGTCTTATTATCCAGATCTTTGATACGGTTACTGGCCTACAGCAAGTTGTCAAGAAATTGATTGGTAGCCCTTGGCAGCTTTCATGATATCTAGTGGACCATAAATCCTCAGCTTCCAGAAGAGAGGACTGTGAAAGTGGATCAGAAGTCTTCGTGAAATCAAATATATTTTATCCATCACTCTCATCAAAATAAGAAGACATGTCATCACTGGAGGCAGTCAGGTCAAAAAGGCATAATCTTCCCTTGGTAAATCCACACTCAGTATTTGCAATGACAGTCTTGTCTTGCTCTTATATTAACAAGACCACATTTATTTTGCAGTATAAGAGAAAACAGTGCATCCACTACACAGGTGAAATTCATTGGACATTCTTCCCAGCTGTTGCTTCAGACCCTAAAGTTCATCCTCACAGCCTTCACTGTGGAACCTAAGAGCTAAAGAGAAGGTGTCTCTTGATATGCTACTGTCCACTCTGCTCAGTCCCAATGGGGTCTTCCTTTTGGCTCTCGCTCTACTGTACTCTAGACCTTGACGTGCATCCAGATGGTGTGCATGCGTACACACAGAGCAGAAGAGTCAGAACTTGAGGTTAGATTCAAATCCACACTATGCTGCCTGTGTAGGTGCACCCACAGAGGGCAAATGGAGTTGACATTTCTCACAAGTCCCTGCCAGATGTGCTCACAGTCAGGGTTGTGCAACGTAAACACCACAAGCAAACAGTTTTGGAGCTTGCTTCTTTTGTAATTGCTCTCTGCCCTGAGTGATTAGATGTTTAGCAGTACTCAGTGTTAGATCCCCAGCTGGGCAAGCTGTGAAGCAGAGGCAGGGCCTCTGTCTTCCCTGCTGTTAGGATCTTCCAGACACTAACTTTTACATGGACTGTATATTTCTTTCAAACTCCACAAAATCAAAGCGTATGTAAGCAGAGAGGTTTTTTGTTTGTCCATTTGTTTGGTTTTACTTACTACAAAATAAAAGTTCTTTCCTTTTTTCTTGCTTTTTCTTGGCACTCTCATTCATTTCTTTTGTTGCAAAAGTTATGAGAAAAATATTTAACTCAAAGTCAAAAATAAATTTGGTTTTAAACATTTTATTTAGGTTTCCACTTGCAGCATTTTCTTTTATCAAATCGATATCATTGAACACTTAAAAAATTTATTTGAGATGCGATAATAGCACATTCATTGCAAGTTCTAAATGCAACTTTTTTCACTTACTAATGTAAAAATTAAGTATTTTCTGAAAAATCCAATTGCATTTATTGACATTTCAGGAAAACAATCAAATAATTATTTCACTGGATATTTCTTTCCTTCTCCTCCATCTCAGTTGTCTTATTAGAAAGATCTTTTGGTTTTTAGAAAGCAAAATGTCATGTCCATTTTCAAGTTTATTCTGCCCATTCCCATCAATTGAATGTGAGTGCAGGGTTTCAATCGCATTTCCGACAGATTGTTGTATACCAGTGCTTACCCTTAAAAGCTTAAATCATGTTTTACACATAATGGAAATTAGCACTTTTTAATTTACCAGTCTCAAGAGCTTTTCTGCTTCAGTTGTATTTTTCCTTTACCTAGATTAAAGAATAAAAGAGCAAGTTATCAGAGACACTTTACAGTCTTGGACAAATAATACTTAGAAGCTGTGAGTGAGGGATTTCTCTTGAATTGATTTCCTCCTGGACTGGATGGGGTAATTATAGTGGAGACTCAGGAGACTGTAGAGGGTAAAGGTTTGGTATATAACCCTAGATTTTTTATTTTTTTTTTTTTCCATGCCTTGTTTAAGCTGTTTGCTGTTACATGGAACAAACAACCAACCTCTGTCCATGTTTGCTGGGGGCTGATTCAAGAGTGGAACATAATGCTTTCCATGAACCATCTTTAACAGTGGCTCTGCTCTTGGTATACTCAAAAAATTGCTGGAATAATTAAAATCCCACTGATTGCAATAACTATTAAAACCATCCTTTGCACAGAGATCAAATTCTGTTCAGATTAAGCTTTTGTTTCTTGCTTTGCTATTAAAATCAAGTGTTTGGTTCATGTAACTTAGCAAAAGCTGATTGGTGCATAGGGTTTTTCTTCCCCATGTGTAGGACTTTGTATTTCCCTTATTAAATCTCATGAAGCTTCTGTCAGCCCATTGTTCCAATCTGTCAAGGTCCCTCTGAATGGCTCCGCCACCCTCAGGTGTTCAGCCTCGCCTCTTGGTATCCCTTGCTTGCTGCCTGCAGTTACTGTGCATACATGTAAAAACTAACTGTGACAGATCTATGTATTTGGAAAAACCCTAGGAGATGATGTAGTGATGCCCCAGTGTTGCCCAGAACATGGACATGAACCTGTGTCTACCTAGATGTTATTGCAGACTCATCTTGGGACTTACAGTTTGGGTTTTAACTTCAGCTTTGCTGGTGATCGGGTGAAGGTTTTGGGTAACTAAGTCCCTCTGTTATCTGCTTCTTTTCTAACAGCTGTGTTCGTCTAGGTAGAAAGTGAACTTATTGGAGCAATGACTGTCTGTCACTGTATATCACACACTATTATTAGACTTAATTAGACATTGGTCTTGATTTTATAGCTACTCCCGTGTTACACACAATAATACACATCACTGTGTCCTGATTTTTTTCCCATTTGCTTTTCCAAGAATCCCTTAAGGAGCACAAAAGGATGTTAACACATGTGGCTAAATAGACTTTTCAATACTCTAGGACTTCCAGACAGACTGACCCTACTATTCCTCATTCATAAATTCCAGCATTGTTTTCTCAAGGAATTCAGATCCAAAGGGCATCAAAATCCTTTGAGACTCTTTATGTTACTGCTTGTTCTTTGATGCCAGCTTACATACATGGAACAATCAAAATATGATAATCCAATCAAACCATACTAAGTGACAACCTTACCTCATTTTCCCAGTCTGCATTGAACAAGGAGAGTGAATTACATCCTTTCAGCATTACTTAGCAGGGAGGCATAAAGAGGTTTAATTTAGGCAATAAATTATCTTCCAAAGTTTTCTTTTTTAATGCTACGAGGAAAGCCATTGCACATGGTCAAATGCTTTATTTTGCTCTCCATTTGACCTGTTAAATCTGACTTTCTCTAATGTTTCTTGTAATACAGAAGGCTAAATAGTCTCTTCACCTCAACTCCCACAAACAAATTCCACTTGGTCTAAAAGATGCTGGGCGTGGGAGTACTTTACTTAATCTATCTGCCACTATCTGTGCCAGGATTTTAATATCTGTGCTTATTAATGAAATAAGACTATGTGAAGGACATAGCAATTGATTTTTTCCAGGTTTAGGAAAAGTGTTAGAATATTATGAGGCTCTGTAATTATCAGAGCACAGTTCCATTACCATTCCTGACTCTAAACCTTCCCAATAAAGGAGCTGCCAGTTCTTTCATAATATTTGACAGTAGTTAATAGCATATGCATTGGATTTCATCTAAGGCTATTTGGGCCTTGATCATGTTCTCATAAAGGCCAATGTTGCGCCTTTCTTCTCCATGAGGGTTTTTCATGTCATCTTACATGACTTGCAAAATTGCATCTGCTCATTTCAGGGCTGTCCAGATTTAGCACTTTGCAGGCACATTGTGTTGGTTATGGGAGCAGTCAGCAGCAATGCACTGAGCTAATCTGTGAGCTACTGTTGGGTACTAAGGCACTAGACCAGTCATGGGCAGGAGATCAGGTATCTCCCAGACTATCTCTTGTATCAACTTGACCCTATTTTAAAAACATCCTGCCTAATTTTTCCACGGAAACCTTTCTAAGGGAAACTTTTTTAATCCAGATGAAGTCAGCTGAAAGTTAACTTGTTTTGGGCAATAAACAAAAATTCTCCAGCTTTGTTCTTTTATTAATCATTTGTGCCAATCTACTGCTTCTGTAATTATGATCAAAAAGGGAAGGACATGGGACAAAAAAGAGAGTGAGAAAGAAACAAGTCTCTTAGAAACCTCTGTATTGCCTGTTATGCATATCCACATGCTTTTAAAATGCACAACATAGAGCATGTACACATACACATGTCTGTGTATCATTTGTACTGAGCGTTAGGGAGGAGTGGAAATGTATGTCTCTAGTGAAGTTGCTACATGTGTTTATCAAACAGTGTAAATCTTGTAACCCAGGGGTTTAAATGTTTGTTTCAAGTAACCAAAGGACAACCTCTTTAAACAGCCACAGTTTGCATTTGAGCTCCCTTTCTCTCTGCACGTCCAAACTGACCACTCTTCTGTTGGTGTTTGCAGGCAACTATTGAAAAATATTAAACAGGCTAATACTGTCAGTTTAGTGAAGTTGCACAGAATTTCTTTAGCCAGTTTAGCAGAATGTGTTGACTGAATTTGCTTTGAGACGGTGCAAGTTGGCTTGATATTCCTGTCCAGGTTAATGATATCCTGCCAGATCCGTTGTGCTGAAGGAAAAAGTGTTCTTTGCCTTTCTGACACTTGTGATGGAACAAGAGTTAGACAAAAACAATTAGTTAATGTTTGCCCAGTGCCTTATCTGCAAAGAGAAGCCAGGCAAAACAGATTTGGTGCTTCTAGGAAAAATTTGCTAGCCACAAAAATAAGTGTTCAAGTCCAGAGCTGAACAAAATGTTCTCAATGTGACAGTTGACTTTTCAGAAAGAAGAAACCCCAAACAAAGAGCAATTCAACAAAAAGTTCTTTATTATGAGGGTGCTGAAGCACTGGCACAGGCTGCCCAGGGTTTGGAACTGGATGAGCTTTAATGTCCTTTCAAACCCAAACCATTCTATGATCCTATGATCTTGGAAGCAAATGACTGAGCTTAACCAACGTCCTCACAGTAAGGGTGACCAGGTTAATAGTTAGGGTTTGCTTCTCCTCTGGAGTAAGGAGGAAGGTCCCCAGCAGATTTTTCAAGATCATGATACTGTCAACTCACGGAGTACTGGAAGTGATCCATGTTTCATGGATATTTTGTTCTAGATTTTAACCAGTATTTTCCCTCGATAAAAGCAGTATTCCTTCAGAACATGACATCTAATATTATTGCCCTTATTTTTTTTTAACTTGTATCTTAAAAAATCCTTGAGAGCAATGCAAATTTTTATTTTTTAGAATAATTTAAATGTGTCATTTTTCAAAATGTAAATGTCAGGCTTGATGTATTTACAGAGCTATAAATCAGATTTTAATTGCAAAACAATAAGGAGGCCGAGAGCTCCAAGTACTGAATTTATCTAAGTCACCCTAAGTAGTTTACTTTTACCTGTGATGTACTTTTTATTTTATCCTAAACTTATGAGTTAATTCTCAGCAAACCCTGCTATGAGTTGGCTTCTACAGACATCTTTAATCTCTTCAGAGTGTCCAACTTAATGAAATCAGTCAATAGCTATTGCATACAGGAAACAAATATAAGGCTTTGCTCTGATTCTGTGGATATCACTATAACTCAGAAATAACATAATTGAAATCTACAGTCCCAGCAGTAAAAGGCAACCTATTATGTTCTGAATCTAGCACTAATTCAAAATTTCATTTTTCTATGTGTGACTTAAAGTCTTCTTGTTAAAGCAGGAAAACCTTGCATTGAGCAGTTCGATGTTGTCTCACTGTAAATAATTCCTATACAGAGTCTGAAATAACCTTATTAATTCCCTTTACAACCAGTGAACAACAGGCATTAGTAGGTGATTCAGATGGATGTCTGGAAAAGATGTATCTCACATTCTAAAGTAGCCAGTTCTTTTCCAGTGTCTTGAGAGGTGCTTAGGTAACTCATTCAGATGCAGACATCCACATTACAGATGGCTTACTTTATTTTTCAAGACAAACCTGAATTGGTGTTTTATTTGCCTACTGGAAAGCAGAATAAGATTGCTATTTATTCTATAAATGATGGCTTTTGGAGGTAACAGAGAAGCGAGAATGACACTAGGGGATGGAGAGGTGTTACTGCCCTTTGCAAAGCTGGCGTGTAGCTGAAGAGATCCAATGTCGTCTGTAGCTTGCAAGTTGAGGTCCAAGGAAGTTTCAAGCCATGAGATACTTATTGATACTTATGAAACATTTAAATGGAGGCAATGTAAATGTTAAATAAAACTTTTTGTTCCTCAAAAAAAGAATAGCTTTTTAGGGTTAGCTGGAAAAGCAGATTAGCTATATACAGTTTTATACACTTTATATATTTATATTATATATTATACAGTATATATATTTATATTACACAATTAGATATGTACTATTTGGGCAGAATAAGTTGCTTTAAAGCATTCACTGTTTTGTTCCAGGAAGGAAAGTTTTTTTCAGCAGAATGCTTTCCACAGCTCATAATAATTCCTCATCATGAGGAATTATTTCATTTACAGTTACTTTGTTTGGTTTGTCTTGGGTTTTTTTAAAGCATATAAGCCAGTTATAAAACAGTGCCCTGAAGAATTTGGAGTTGTGGGTTGGACACACAGAGAAGATGAGAGAAAGAAACAAATAGGTAGGACAGGAAAAGATAAGGATTTCATGATATGGTGGGACCCTGTTTCCTGCCTGCCTGACTTTTTGTTGAGTAACATGGGATCCTACGGCTGTGGCAAGCAGATGGAGGTGAAATCTTTTGCTTCTAGAAAGAAGTATCAAGACATTTAGGATTAATACGTCAAAATATTACCTTTGTTCTGCAATATACATTCAGAGTTTTAAAGTTTTTAATCTTCATAGCTACAAGCATCAGAATTTTGAAGTTTCACACCACATAGGAAACCCTTTGCTCAGCTCTGCTGGTCCTGTGCAAGGTGAGTTCAGATGTGTGACAGCTGAGGAATGACTTCCTACTACTGTAGGTGAACATGTGTAGGAAGAGAATGTTCTTGGTGTACTCTAATATCAAGTAAAATAATTTGAATATCAACTTCAGCTCTAGTTCCTTTTTAAATTGCTTTTGACATATGGAATGTCAATGTGGAAGGATATTTAAAAGAGAAGTGTAAAAAGGGGGGATAAAAAGGGTACTGAAAGCAAAGACAGAAAAAAACCTCCAAGGCAGTTTTGTACTGGAGGTGAAGCATAATGAACAATTCTAGCTGAGCAACATAGACACTTAAAGGGATTAGGCAATATAAGAAAATTGAATGCTAGAACCATGAGATGATGGAATGCAAGGATCATACACAGACAATAAGAATGAAAGGCTGAAGCTCATTAATGTAATACTATTCATTTCATACTTTGAAAGTATGTAATAGATAATGTTGGAGCTTTCTAAAGCAAAGCTGTCTCATTACCCAACTTTCAATGCACGAGTCTAAGCCTCAGAACCTCAGGATAGCTGCTCTGTTATCAACTAAACCTAGAAGTCTCTATGCCACCAATATACCTGACCTGAGTTTTTGCTGTGAAAACTCAAGGAGCTATCTGAATAGATTTGGAGAAGGGCATCCACAGAACTCCATAAGCTAGGGATTTTTTTTTCTGATCCCCAGAATATTCACAGAGTGTTCCCTGCACATCTCCCTTGAAGGTCACAATCCAGTGGTCATTCTCAACATGACTAAGCCTCAGTTTATGTGACCTTGCAGTGATTTCAGTTGCTCATGTTGTTCTTTGTACTAAATGCCCAAATGTGAATTGGAGCTGGTAAGTGAATTCATATTCTCTAATTCAGTGACCTAAACTAGTGACTCAGAGACCCATCCCTTCTCTGCTTTCTCTGCTGTATCTTTTTTTCTTTCCTCCTTTCAGTGTTAAAAATTACTTTTAATTACTTTCCTTTCCAGCATGTGATTGTTTCCACATTTGGAATAACAGTGCTATCTAAGATCTCCACCAGCCTGATGCTGGGGACACATTATCTGAGGCGGGATCACGCAGACAGATAGAAGTGCTCTCTGAGCAATGTTTGGGTGAGAAGCATCAAGGCTACTAAAGAACTGGATGCTTTTCCTCAGTAGTTTTGCAGTGGACTGTGTAGCCTGATTTGACTTCATTTTTGTTTTTAAAGGGCAGTGTTTGGGCGATTCATATATTTGGCCTTCCAAGGACAAACAGATCATTGGAGACGTGAACCATCTGTGCTTTTCTGATGGGAACCTTTTCTAATGGGACTGTGATGCAGTGATCCAGAAGTTTTGCCACTTTGGGGGTAGTTTACTCCCTAGGTCACTGGCATGAAGATTATTTCTGATGTCAACAGAGAACAAAGTTCCCTGTGATCAGCTGCCTGTTTACTGCAAAATCGCCTATGGCTGAAGCCTGATTAGAAATAGGAGAAACCCAGGTACAGCAGGACAGTGAATTCTCTGGAGAATAAATCTGCAATAAGCCTTCTATGCAAAAAAATAATGGGCTTGTCAATGTAAAATCCTATTTCTGCAAGACCTTTAGCACCCTGACTGCTAGATACACAAATTTCTTGATCATTAAGGAAAAGCCTGTTTAGAATCTATTTTTATTGAGCAAACAAACACTGTCATCCTCACGAGTATCTGCAGCATCTGGCTTGACTTCCCATATTGCACAACTCTACATTGAGTTAAATAATTTGTGTTTTGCTAATGCAACCATTGACTAGAAGAACTCAAGAAAGAGATAATCTGCCTTTTCCCTTAGCGGTGTCTCTCACTGGTTAAACTTCCCACTGTCAGGTCTTTTGCTGCTCATTTTCTGTTTGAGGAAGCAGAAAAGCAAGTGCCACTCTTTCTCTGCTCACAGTAGTGCATTTTCTGAGATTTTCACATTAATTTGCTGGTTCTTCTCTTTACGTTCCATACTTTTTCTTTATATGCATGTATTTTCAAAGTGTGAGGCACAAAGCTAAATATCGAGAAAAATCCTTCCCATACTCCACTGCTCATGCAATAAATTCTCCTTTTTCTTCCTAAGCTATGAACTTCTTCCTAATATGATACAATTTCAAATTCTTACTGTCAAATGATGAATTGGATTGTGTTGTATAAATATAGTTCAGAGAATTTAATTCTCTTCCTTGAAGCAGAAATTACATCCATAAGAACAAGCCAAAGTATTTATAGCAAATAATTTATTTCATTAGTTTCATTCTAACTCCATTTGCTATATTTGTTTACAACCTTGGAACTGTTTGTTGCATATTTTATGCATGAATGTTTCAATCCATTTGCTGTGTACAGGCTATTTGTGCCAACTGTGTTTCTGGCTGTTCTGTTCTCCTGTGCAATCTAGTTGGCATTTTTGAATGAAAAATAGTCACTGTCAGGGACTGCATACTGAATCAGACAGACCTTTGCTCTGATCTGCTGTAATCATTCTATTTATGTGCATCTAACCCTTCCTTAGAAAAAGTAAAACTTCATGATAATGAGCTATTCTAATGAATCTACAACAGTTAAAAATGTTCATATACCTCAAACTGTCATTGCCTGGATAAAACTTTTCTGTTCTTTGCAATATGACAATTTTTTACTTCAAAATTTCAGAAAATGAAAATGAAATAATTTTAAAAGAAAAGCAATAATTATGGAAATATTGAAGTTTTTACTTTCCGTCATGTTTTAGGGCAGGAATATGCCACACAACCCAGTTCCATTCCAGATACATGGCTGATTTCTGGAGTCTTGTTCCTTCATGTATATGGCCAAAACCATTATATACAGCAGATGAGGAACAGACTTCAGCATAGCTGTATTAGCTTTTGTACATATTTGATATACTATGGAAGGAAAAAAAATATTCCTGAGAACTTTCAGAGGAAAAGTGAAAAGTATTAAACTATAATAATTTTCAGTATCTTTATGAAAGAGGAAAAAAATCATTTGAATGGATACTTCTTTTTCTGAAGCATCTTCCAGTTCTAGTGTCTTTTTATATTAGGGAAAATCTTAAGGTTGCCTCCAGAAGTGTAAGCCTGTTTTTACAGCTAAGATGCTGCTTTATTGTGATCAATACCTGAACCTGTCTTCTGCTCTCTGGCCTAGGAATGGCCACCTAAGCTCTGTACCTCATACTCGTCTTGTAAGGAAAGAATTTAACGATTTCTATCTTCTGCTCCTTTTCTCCCTTCTTTTTTCACCGGACTCCCTTCTATGAGAAGTAAGGCCTAGATTTACATTACCTATCATCTTTCAGCGCTTCAGGTGTCTAGTCTAAGCTATTTATGTATAGCCAATGCAGAGAACCACTTCCAGAGGGCAACTGGTTGACAAATGTCTAAAGCACCCTACAGAGTACCCCATTGGTTATAGGAGAAGCCTCAAGTGACTGGTCCTAAATTCTCGGCTTCTTAACTGTCTCAATTTAGGGCCAGATGGAACTAGGCTGGACTGTCTTCCATTATTAAACACTACTGTCATGGGTTCAGCAGTAGCAGTGATAATCACTGCAGCTGAACCAGAGGACCAACTCGTACCAATAGCGATTGCCCCTATGCACAAGAGGAAAAGCAAAAAAGAGACAAGAAAGATGAAGCAAGATGAAGAAACAACGTGTTCACTGCTTGGGAGAGCATTTGACCTGGAGTCATAAGGATGGGATACGAACCCACGCGTGCAGAGCACAATGGATTAGCCGAACCCATGACAACTACTTATCACAGAGGGTCCTGATCACCACAGGGGCTACAAGTGAAATATGAATACTGAGAAATAGAAATGACTCTTATATCTAGCAAATGATAAAGCTGGTTTCAAAAGAGCAGAGGTGGTTTTCACCCTTTTTTTTTTTTAGCATCTGAACAAAGCCAATCTTCTGAAGAGGTTTGTTTCTTTCACTTTCAAGGTTCTGATCTTTGAAAATACATCAAAGTTATTTAAGTAAATCCCAAAATATCAACTTGATTGGAATCAAAGTCAAATAGACTCAGTAAAAGGGTTATTGTCCACTTACATTTCTAAAATGTTCTGTTCTTGGAACTGGAAAGGAATATTATCTGGGGGCTTCCCCAGGTGACAACAGTTTTGAGCTCTTTCCTGCACTTTTTGAGTTCAAAGGATGTCTCTTCAATGTTCTGTGAAGTCAGGTCACCTTATCAGCACTATACTGTTTGAGTTGCTCTTACATGGGTTTGCTCTAAAGGCTGAACATACAGGTTCGGATCACTTGATTTATTTCTCTGTCCCTGCCTGCCCTGGGCTTGCAGGACTGCACATTAAAAGAGGATGATGGCAGAGCTCTTTCCCAGCAAATGTACTTTCAAGAGTGTCCCTGTTAGGAAAATACTCTCTTGCAAATATTTACTGCACTTTTGACTGAACCCTAAGACAAAGGTTCCAACTGTGCAGGCTGAACTGGCTAGAGGTCACCCTGTGTTATCAGCATGTGTGTATTTATGGGAGACAGGACATTGCAATGATTTACCTCTGACTTCTGGCAAAGTGCGCACCATTTTACACCTAAAAATGGGTTTGAAAACTCAGTTTCTCTCCTCGTCTTAAGAAATACATAATTTTCTTTTCTGTTTTATCCTAAGGTCAGGGCAGCTCCTTCTTGCACTATGGAAAGCAACCACAGCTCCATTCTCATCCAGCCTGTCTCCCACTGGTGGGTGACAAACCATGACAGATCATCAGCTGTGGTAGAGACCTCCCCATTCTGCAAGCATTTGCATCTTTGAGATAATGAGTCACACAGCTACATGTGAACACACATACATACATTCATACATAAGAAATCTTAGCAAGGCAAAGGATGTTTGAACTCTTGTTTAAGTTTGGCCAAATATCAAAGAGTTTAAGAAAATGCAAATGAAGGAAATCCATAACCAAATCTAAGCCCCAGGCTCTTGAAGTCTTTGAGATGAAGTTCTCAACCTTCGTACAAGTACTTGGCCGTTTCCTATCTAAAATCAAATTGCTCCCATCAGATCCCTCCCATCCCACCTGTCTAGACAAGGCCTGCAGAGCACAAATGCATTCTGTCCTACACAAACTTACTGTCTTGTTTCTTCCCAGAAACATACGAACTTGCATTTAAGTTATCTATCTGCCACAACGTCCAGGCCACAACCATTTCTTCTTGACCTTTTCAATGTCTGTGCATCAGCATATTGAGTCACTCACAATGTAAGCGGGCAGAAGAAAGACAATAGAATGACTGAAATAGAGGAGTCCTCCATAGCAGATTTCAGTTCCCACCTTTGTCATAAATCAACCTGTTGGTCATGAGTACGTATCATTGTCTGGGCCTCGGAGTCCAATAAATACAGCATAACAGTACTTTTACTTCTAAATCTTTGTCTAACTTCTCTATTAATGTTTTAAGTTTTGTGGATTGAAGATTTTCTTGTGTCTCAGAAATGAGTCCCGGTTTTACACTGGTCTTTAGATATTACTGCAGAACTTAACAGAGATATGGATGAAATGGTACTTGGAATCATAGAATCATAGAATAGTTAGGGTTGGAAAAGACCTTAAGATCATCCAGTTCCAACACCCCTGCCATGGGCAGGGACACATCATACTAAATCATATCACCCAAGGCTATGTCCAACCTGGCCTTGAACACCGCCACTGATGAAGCACTCACAACTTTCCTTGGAAACGCATTCCAGGGCCTCACCACCCTTACATTAAAGAATTTCTTCCTCATATCCAATCTAAACTTCCCCTGTTTAAGTTTGAACCCATTGCCCCTTCTCCTGTCACTACAGACCCTAATGAAGAGTCACTCCCCAGCATCCCATAGCCCGCCTTCAGATACTGGAAGGCTGCTATGAGGTCTCCAAGCAGCCTTCTCTTCTCAAGGCTCAACAGTCCCAACTTTCTCAGCCTATCTTCATACAGGAGGTGCTCCAGTCCCATGATCATCCTCGTGGCCCTCCTCTGAACTTGTTCCAGCAGTTCCATGCCCTTTTTTTGTTGAGGACACCAGAACTGCTCGCAGTGCTCCAAGTGAGGTCTCAGGAGAGCAGAGTAGAAGGGCAGGATCACCTCCTTCGACCTGCTGGTCACACTCCTTTTGATGCAGCCCAGGATATGGTTGGCTTTCTGGGCTG
>JAOEHY010009061.1:0-11298 GCA_025447955.1 Psilopsiagon aurifrons
CAGGGAAGAGCTTCTGCCCAAGAGCTCATCTCAGTCTCCCCTCTGGCAGTTAAAGCCATTCCCCTTGGCCTGTCCCTCCATCCCTTGTCCAAAGCCCCTCTCCAGGTTTCCTGCAGCCCCTTTAGATACTGGAAGACTGCTAAAAGTTGTTTTTTTCTTAAGCATATGTGTGCACACATATACACACACATGTGTATGCCTCTGCAAATTACTGACCTCAGTAATATACACTCATATATACACATGTGTGTGTATATATGTGCGCACATATGCTTAAGGTATGGATGAGGATATTAAGATACGCTGTCAGATAATGGATGACCAAGTGCAAATGGGAGAGGTCAGTAATTTGCAGGGGCACACACCAAATACTACAAGTGAAGCTCCACTGTAGAAGCAGTGGCACAGTCTCACCCTGCTTTGACTCACAAGTGTGAAAGATCAAATGATGTGTGACATCTCAGCATAAGCAGTAGCCTCGGACTGTGGCATTCTGCAGCCAACACTTACCTCTTTATAGAGGAGTAGTACTGGTCAATGAAGTCCTTAGCCAAGAGCAGCACCTCCTCTTTCGTCTTGGTATCTTCTGACTTGCGGACATGCTGGCTAGGAGTCATTACTGAGCCCATGCAGATCTGCTCAGTGCACGCCGTGGCCTGATGGGACAGAAGGAGACAAGAGTGTCTTGGGTTACTAAAGCACCTTTGGTTATATGAACTGGGCTGGGGGAAGTCAGTGGTTAGCTATGCAGAGGTTGGAGACATCTTTGACAAACAGGGACATTTCCAGCTTATTTGTTTTCACGCCTATTGAGAATGTTGTAATTGGCAATGTTGCTCAAGCACGTGCAGATATTTCTTGTCCCATTCTATAGGTTGGTCAAGATTCTTGACCATAAAGTCAAATGCTTTCCTTTATGTATCACAGGGGGACTTTCCTCTCAGCCAGGTTATTACCCCAGAGCTTTGAAACTCAACCACCAGAGACAAGATGACTCTTTGGAATTCATCCAGTCCTGCACTTCCGGATTAAGCACCTTGGAAACCCTGCGATACACTCCATTGTGCTCAGGCAACTCTTGGCCAGGCCAACCTACAATACTCACCATTGCAGTCTTGAGGTGAAGGGTGTCGTGAAGCACAGAGCCTGTCTCCCAGTTCTTGATTTTCACAAATCGTGGGCATTTGGAAGGACTTCCATTCACTGTGCTCTTGGTTGGGGACTGCCTCCCGGGTGGCGGAGGCTGGACAACACGAAGAGCAGGCACAAGGTTAGTGTTCAACAAGGAGATACAGAAAAAAGGCCACAACAAGCAGCATCGTGTATTAGTGGATGCCTGCACTTAAATCCTAGTGATAATATACTGAGACAAGGTACACAATCCAAATATTTGGCAGCATTTGGGATCCTACAATGGAGCAACCAACTCGCAATGAAGCCGAGAAGTCATCTCTGTTTATAGGAGGGTCAAACCTGTAGAAGAGGAGTTAAAAACAGAGATAAAGCAACTGAGGAGAATATTTTGTTCGAGTTTCTCAGTGGAAGACTTACCTCTAAAATGTATTAGATGTTTATTTTTAAGGAGCATTTTAAGGAGCATCACCTGCTCAGGTTTTGCATGTGTCAAACTAATAGGAGCACAGAGATAGAGCTAAGAGCCGATTGTTCCTCTGAGCAAGCCAAAGGCACAACTCCTTTGATATCAATGCTGGGAGATCATAGGGATAAGGATGAATAAATTATGCAACAGGAAGGCTGCTGGATTATGCACAGTTACTTCAGTCTCAGCTCTGAAGCTCCAGCCCTCCCTGCTACTCTGCGTCATGGTGTGCTCATCAGCACATCTCGAGCTGTGTGCCAACAAAAGGAAGAGCCTCAGCCAGCAGAGAGCTTGTAATGAGAAGAGCTGGCTGCAAGTGCTTGTGTTTGCACATGTTGTCACAGATAACATCTACCAGTTCTACTGTGACCCTTATTTGCCTCAAGCACTTGAAGAGCAATCAGTGTCTGTTGGCGTGTCATGGGACAGTGGTCTGGAGAGCAGGGAATCTTGTAGGACTAAGATCTTATAGTAGGGTGTAATCCACACATGCAATCACAATGCTGTTACTGCAGGCTTCAAGGGGAGACCTTATGCCACACCAGAGAATCCTGTAAAAACCTGTTTATATTTGACATCTCTTAAAGGCTTCCATCTCTGCAAATCAGATCTCGGCTTGGACCGAGTTTTGATGTAGCCTTCCTATGTGAACCCTGTAGCTTGTGTCCCTTTCTAATCCACCTGCAAGGTTTGTTAAAGATGGCACCACCTTCAGCAGGGCTGTGCAGAGTCTCTTTCTCCTTTTTGGTGGCCCTGGGCTCATGTCACAGTTGCAGCCCATGGGCTGGCAGCAGTAGTATAAATAAGTATATTAAAGCCTGAAGGACTAAGTGAAGAGCCAGCACACGGTGGAAGAAATCCATGTTTCAGAGCAAACACTTTTGCTGATGAGCAAAGACCCAGGAGGGAAAGCAATAGAGGCCACAAGGATGACAGAAGCAGATGAGGCTACAGACCTAACTTATTCCTACTTTGCCAGGCAGGGGATTGCTCTGCTCTTCTCACGCAGAATGATGCATGATTGATTGTGAGACAGATGCAGCACCACTGCATTGCCCTGGTGGCAATGTTGGTCCTATTTTTTGCCTAGTCCTTGTTTTTACCATATGTTCCGTATTCTTTCTCCCAGAAAACAGGGATTTTGCTGTCAAGCAGCCTGAGGCTCACAGTGTAATACTGTGCACAGGAAGCATACACTGGGAGCAGAAGGCAAAGGATGGAGGGAGAGGGAGAGCTCTACGCCTCACTCCTTGGTAGGACCCTCCTTGGCCCTCACAGCAGCTGAAAGCCGCTCTCAGCACACCCTCAGGCTGTGCTGTCATGGGTCTCTGCAACATTCCTCATGTCACAAATCCCATGAGCTTCCCTGGGAACATTTGAAGTCCTAGCCCCTGAAGCCAGATGACCGCACAGTGGATCTCAGCTTCTCTTTCCCATGCCGCAGAAAACAAACACAATATTTCATGTACAGCTCAGAACCAGTACTCAATAAAAAGAGCCTCCTAAATGTAGTCCTGGAAAAGCACTATTTTTAAGGTGGAGGCTTTTTTTTCTTCTCAGTTTTGTGGAATCTGGCCTGAATTATGGCAGTTCCTGGCTATTGCTTTCTGCTTGTTTTATGCTTTCAAGGGAATCAAACCATTCTTGAGCCACCTACAGCATCCTCTGCTCTCTGAACCAACCTGCACCACCCTTAGGACCATGGGGGATAATCTCCCACCTTCCTTCTGGGTGTGATTACTCAGAGCAGCTCTGTGAGAATGGCAAAACATAGCTGAAAACTGCTGCTGAGAAACACCGACAAACCAAATCCTCACCCTTACCTCCACCTGCCAGACAGGAACTGGAAGTACCAAGCAGAAAGTGCTGCTTGTATCCAGCATCACCTTCTTTGTCTGAGTCAGATTTGGTTTGCTGATGGGGTTTCAATGCAGCTTAGGAGGCATGCTGCTAAACAGCATCTTGCTGGAGCAGGCATGGGACAAACCTATGTTAGGAATCCAGATGCAGCAATGATCCTTGGATCCTGGTGGACACTGGCTGTTTAACGTCTGCCTACAGATGTTCTGCCCAAAACCTCGCTCAGAGCTGCTCCCTTTCCCTTTTGTCTTTTCCAAGTGGGAACTAGCTAAGTGTGAATCTTTGCTGAAAGAGGGACACGATGGAATGCTGAATCCTTAGGATGCCAGCCAGACCGGAGCAGCAAAGGAGACACCACCTGCAAGAAGCAGAGGTGCCAGGTCTGGCAACCACAGCACAGAGCAGCTATGGAGAGAGTGACGCCCAGAAGAGACTGGGAAGGAGCTCAGTGTGCGTATGCGTGTATTTGCCTTCCCACACAGCAAAGCTGAAGTCAAACACTACCCCTGGTTCTGTCAGGGAGGTTGTATGAGATCTTTTCCTGCTTTAACTAGGCAGCTGCAATGTTAGTGACTCAGGAGTGGGACAAACAGAGAGACTGATGCAGCAGTCAGGACACACATGCATTATGCAAACATCTTTTACAAGGGAGCGTGGTGGTACTTATCGTCAGCACACAGCTTGGGAGCTGTCTGAGCTCTTACAGACACAGGGGAGAAATGCACCCAGCCCTGGGTGCTCCTTGGAACCGGAATGACAAGGAGCATCCTCCTTGCTGCAGACCTGAGTGAGCTCTACAGGTCCTCAGCTTTCCTCCTCCTTCCCACTTGTGATTCAGGAGCATGTGCTGCCCTGCTGAAATTCATTGACTGCAGGAGGACAAGGTCTGCAGTGTTAGCCCAGGTCACAGATATCATAGAATCACAGAATCCCAGCCTGGGTTGAGTTGGAAGGGACCTTAAAACTCATCCAGCTCCAACCCCTGCCATGGGCAGGGACACCTTCCACTGGAGCAGTTGCTCCAAGCCCCTGCATCCAACCTGGCCTTGAACACTGCCAGGGATGGGGCAGCCACAGCTTCTCTGGGCACCCTGTGCCAGCGCCTCACAGTAAAGAATTTCTTCCTTATATCCAACCTAAATTTCCCCTGTTTCAGTTTGAACCCATCACCTCCTGTGCTATCACTACAGTCCCTGATGAAGCTTTGAAGTTCCTCTCCACCTTTGTTGTCAGCCCTTTTAGGCACTGGCTGCTCTAAGGTTCCCATGTAGCTTCTCTTCTCCATCTATTGTAATGATGACATTCCCTTCCAGCCTGCATTAACCCACTGGCTGAAAGTGTGGGTTTTTTGCTTTTATAAAGCTGTAAATCATCCTTACAAGCGTGGAGCTGACATGACTCCCTTCCCCTCCTAGCTCCATGGACAAACACACCACTGGTTACCCTGGAGCTCCTAACAAATCAATCCGCGTGGGCTGAAATAGGACTCATGTAGGACCTGGGCTGGTGCAGTCACAGCATTTTTGCCATCACTCAGGTTTAGGGCCGGGGGGAATTGGGCTCCTGGGAAACAAGCAAAACACACTTCCCAATTTTGCAAGAAACAAGGGATATGGATTGATGCCCAACAGGTCTTTCAGCTCCTTATTACAAGCCTCAGTGAGCATTCCCCACCTGGCCAAGCTGTAAACCCCACCAAATCCTGCTGTAAAGAGCAAAGTGTACGAAAAGCTCACACATTGCTTGGCTTGCCCCAGTGTTCACAGTAGTTACTGCTGCTTATAAGAAGCTCAGTTGCCTTGACCGCATGCAGCCCTAGGGAATGACTCCGGGAAGCGTGAGGGAAAACCCAAGCTGCCTTCAGAAGAGCAGGCACATCGATTTGGGGATAAGGAGGATAAAAAGAAAGCTGCATATCTAGTGGGAAAAAAAAAAAAAAGAGCCCTAAAGAGTTTATTAGCAGCCTAAGACTGAGAGGTTTGGCAGCCCTTACATGGAGAGAAATTAAGCTCTGAACATAGAAGGTTATAAAGTACTTATAGTAACAGACACGTACATGAAAGGAGCTTAGCGAAGGAGGCAAGACAGTGTCTTTCCAGAGCTGGGGCAAAGGGACCAGAGCTGTGACCTGCCCTTGGGCAAGATGGGCTTGTGATACCTGCCACAGTGCATTAACCATGCGGTGGGACATGGGGCTGCCCAGGGACATCTCTCCAACAGCTGAGCGAAGGGTGATGCAGTTCTTGGATACACCCAACTGTGTGTAGGATGATAACCACCATAAGGTTGTTTGTGCTGCTGGAAGACCTGTCTGCAATCCTGAGCTGCAGCCAGCCAAGGGGAGGGTGGAAATAAGCTCCCAACTGCATCTAAGCATCCATCCAGGTTGGCTAAAGCCATTCATCAAATCTGCCATGGACAGGAGTATCTCAACTGCCGTCATGTTCATCAACACCTTCACAGTGGGTCTCCAGCACTGTTAGGTGCTGCCAAAGTGGACATGAACATTGCGTCAAAATGGTCCTCGGACTGGTACCCCGTGTCCTGCCCTTATGCTGATTAATCCCATCAGGGAGACACATTTGCCTGAACATGCTTGGCAGTGCTCACACACGTCATGCTTTTCCCAAGGTGATCCTTCTGGCCTGGCAGGGTCTGCCTTTACGTCTCTGGCTTTGCTACAAACGGGGACCTAATCCCCATTTGACAAGGAAGCCTGAGAATTTATGCCTGTGGAATGTGAGGAGATGAAAAGGCACCGTACAGCACATTATCTGAAGTGCTCTATTGAATTACCATCATATGAATCAAAACAACTGTATCGACGCAACTTGGCTCTTAGCCACAAAGAGAGACAACAGTCCCAGGGCAGGTGTCAAAGTCCTGGTCCCTGTGCTCCCATCCCAGTCTGACCCTCTGGATGAAGAGCATCATTCTCCAGTGACCTATACCTTATACGGGGAATTCAGCTTCATTCAAATGATCTCTATGCTCCATCAACTGCAGCTCTTGGGATCAAAGGCCTTCAGGGTAGCACACATAGTCCTTGCATGTTCTCTGTGGTGTGAGAGCCCACCAGGATGGGCTGTGCACCCCCAAACCCTTTTCCCACCCAAACCAGCATAAACCGTGGGCTTTTACCTGCTCTGCTTCGGAGTAGGGGTTGTTCAAGACCACAGGAACGTTGCTCTTCTCCCACAGGTCACCGAGGACACGGTCGTTCTCCATCCCAGCTGGTAAAGCTTTCTGCAGCTTGTTTTCCCCTTCCCTGAAACTGAAGGTTTAAAAACCATTGGGGTCAGCAGGCTGGAGGGTGGCTGGGTGCCGGGACCATGGGCCAGGTCCCGGAGTGGGATCTCCAGGATCTGCTCCAGCTGTTTCCCACGAAGGAGCAAAACCTCGCGCATCGCCCTGCAGGAGGGGAGGAAATGCTCTGCCTCGGCCAAGGCGATGAATCACCGCGGCGAAGGCAATCCAAGCACAGCAGAAATCCTGCTGCACAGGCAAGCACAGTGCTTGCAAAACAACAGGAAACCCCTGCCTGACACTGGCTGCACACACCAGACCCATTGCACCCCAAAACCAAGTCAGGTCCCTGCGAAAGCAAGCATGGCGCTGGGGGAAGGAGAGCCTCACGCAATCGCAGCTGCAAAATCTCATGGTGAAACCTCATAGCAAAACCAGCTGGTGTTTATGAGCAAAGAGAGAAAAAAAATAAGCCAAAGAAAAATAGGTGGCTCCCAGGAGGAAGAGACAGCAATCTCTCTTCTTCCTGACCTTTAGAGATGCTGCAAAGGCTGGTGAGTGCAAGCGATTTTCCTTAAGCAAACTGATGGATTGCCTCCACAGAGGATGTTGGTAAGGCTGGGGGACTGAGGACGCCCTCAGCGTGAGCTGGTGTAACTCATGATGCCCACAGTCTACCATGCACGTCTTGCCTGGGGAATGTACCATGGGATGTCAGGGAGGCTGTTAAATGCCATCCAAGCAGGTGACGGAAAACCACTGCCATATGAGCCCACATGAAGGAGAAAAACAAATGGGGTTTAGAGACAGGATAGTCATAGAAAGAAAGCTGTGGCGTTCGCACCGAAGGTGCCAACGACCATGGTGAGGCCACACATGGGAAGGAGCACTATGGGTTTAACTGCACAGGCCACAGGCCAAGATGGGTACAGCCCTACAGCTCACAGCCAGTCTGCCCTTGCCCAACAGACCATCGAGATAATGTGCTCTGGCAATTGCTTTGCTCCTGCTGTCAGTTCTTGCAAGTCTTCCAGATGCCCACTGAAGTCATTAATGAGCCTTCCCATTAACAATGGTGGGCTTTGGGCACCAACCAAAGTAGGACACGCACACTCAGGACATCATTCACATCAACCATTTGACACTGTCACAGAAGGACGCAATACATACAGGACAAATTCCATTTCAGAGTCCTCCTTGCCCCCAGTTTGTATCTTTAGGAACAGTTTAAAGGAAACAATTCTCTTAAGATAACCTCCCTGTGCACTAGATTTTCTGTATGTTTTCTGCCTTTACAGAGCAAGTTTCAGCTGCCAAAATATCACGCTCAGCTCCTGGATACCTTCCAAACAACGGCTGCCTTAGGGTGATAGTGGCCAGCTTGGTGCAAGCAGAGATACAGTGCCATAGGGTTTCCTATGCCCCCCCAACCCTCCCCCAAGCCATGAAAGCTGCTCTTTTGTGACTTGGCTGCTACGAATATGTGGAAAGGTTTCAATCAGATAAAGCACAAGAAACCCCACCCATTGCACCACACAACCACAGCCAAAGACAACAGGTCCTGGCTCTCTGCGGCATGGTGGAGGCACTGCCGGGAGCATTCGACAGCCATGCAGGTCCCCCAGGGCTGGGGACAGCCATGTACCCACTCTGTCCTCTACCAGCCCATTCAAAGGGGAAGTTTGAGGGTCTCTGGCACATCCAGCTTATCTCCGTCTAGAGAATTCCCAGCATCAAGACATGGAATTAGCAGGATGAACATTCAGCAAATCTGGCTCTTCCCCCAAAGTTAAGGCCAGCTATTAAGTATCCCAGAGAATACTAATTTCCATGGCTGCATGTTCCTACTCTCTCACCCATCATGACTAGGAGAGCAGAGGCAGGTCAACCCCAAGCCAGTAAGCACATGAAATGATGGACATACATGAGCCATTTCTTGTAGCTGATGCTACAATGCTACAAACACTTGTGAAGTTGTCCTCCCCATAACTGGCCCAAAATCATAGAATTAAAGAATCATAGAATGGTTTGGGTTGGAAAGGACCTTAAAATCATCCAGTTCCAACCCCCTGACATAGGCAGGGACACCTCCCACTAGACCATGTCACCCAAGGCCCTGTCCAGTCTGGCCCTGAACACTGCAGGGATGGAGTATTCACAACTTCCATCAAGAAATCAAGATACAAGCACTAAATCCATAAGGCAATAGAAGAAATACCTTTGTTTTACTGGTGCCTGGGACTCAGCAGAGGGAACCTGCTTCCAGGAGGAACACAGTGCCTCTCCAGGGGCACAGCCTTTGCCTCTATGCAGACAGGAGATGCTTGGGCAGACAGAACCCAGCGTGCCAGCTATCCCACAGGCACCTCCAGAATGACACTGAGCACATGCCTGCGGGTGCCTGGCACAACCTGCTGTTTCCACGAAGGTGTTTGCCTGTTTAAAGCCTGTTCAAACGAGTGTTTGATAACATGAGGGAACCCTGAAGAGGAATCCATCAATCGGCAGCAGCAGCCGGAGGTCTCGGCTGAGAGGCAGCATGAGGAATCTCATTGTCTGCACACCAGCAAAGCCATAAATGCTGCAACCTGTGCCAACTGCAGGGAAAAGGACCAGATGCTTGAATTAAGTCATCGCTGTAGTTGGCTACTTTGTGTATTACAAGTATTATTGGAGCAGGGCCCCGTTCCCATTAACTGGCCTTGAGCATCACCCGACAGAGAGATGCATCATCCTGAGGAACAGTGAAGTCCAGGTGGGCATTAAAGGTTGAATGCACAGGGTCAAACGCTCCACATACCACTGCATTTTTGCCACAGGGGCAGAGAATGTTGTGTAGTGTTATTCTTGATGAACTACATGACCACAAGTGCATGCCCCTGTGCTGAGCTAGTGCACACCTCTCGAGGATGAGGCTGCCCAGAAGCATCCTGCTCTGTCTTTTGGAGAGAGATGAAGAGAAATCCCATTCAGAGCAGCCACAGCCTCACCTCAGGCCTAGCCCAGGTGGGAAAAAGACATTAAAACAATCAATTGCTTTATTTTACATGTATTTCCTGCCTGTTTCATGTTTGTGAGGTCAGACAGGTTCAGGATCTTTGGGGTAAGTTATTTTCAGCTCGTAACTTGGCTTCCCCAGTGCCCAGAAGAGACACAGGGTGACCTACCCTATTCACATGAGGATGCTGCTCATATACTCAAGGAGAGGGGCAGAATGGCCAAAACACTTGCCAGAGCTCGGTTTCCAGATAACGTGTCCAAAAGCACTTTATCAACAGAAGAGCCCAAAGGGCCATTCTCATGGGTTCCTGGTAGGCGATGGGGAGGATGCAGTTCTCCCAAGGCAGCTGCATTGGACCCCTACACAGAGCTGCCATGGAAACAGCCCTGTCTGAAGCCACGCAGGGAAGAAGGGAGCTTGCCCTTGGATCCCACAGCCTTTGGAGACACGAAAAACATCCCTTTATAGTCTTTGAGGCACTGAAGGCAATGCTGAAGATGTGTCCTTGGAGGTACTTGTTTGAACTTTCCAAAGGCCAGATCTAGGTTCCTGAGATCCCTCTCTGACCTGCTGCCAGATCTATCAAATACTATCAGCAAGACCTCTTGGATTCAGAGCAGGTTTTTGGGAAAGGACCGCGTTTGAAGTTGTCTTTTATTCTGAAAGCAAAATCTGTTACTTAAAAAAAGCAAGAGGAATCCTGCCCTCCCCCACTGGTGCACAAAGGCAGAGTCGTGGATGCTGCCTCACCTCAGGAAGAGCATCTGGCTGTTGGGAGAAATGAGAGGCACCACTGTTTGCTCTTGACTAATTTGATGATGTTGCAGTGCTTGGAGTGATGCTGCTGAGGCAGCCGTTTCTGAAATCCCTCCAAAGCTTTTCCAAAAAGGAAACTCAGAAAATAATGAGCAAAAAAGAAAGTTTGTCACTTTGCTCCTCTGAATTTGCCTGGCAGAAGAATCTCTCTGATTTCTCAGGCAAAGATACTGCTGGCTGCTGCAATCCCCAGGGCCCGTTTGGTTGAGCAGATAAGGATGCTGCTGTCCACACTTCCGATGACAGCTCTCATGCCATGATGCCAATAGCAGCACTCTGCTGTGACCATGGGGATGGACTCACCCAAACCCTTGTCCGTGGGGCTAAAAACTCTATACTTGAGCTTGGGAGTGTGTGGGAAGCTCAAACGTGCACACTTTGGTTTGCGTGAGCTTTGGGAGAGAAATACATTCATCTTACTTTCTGTCCATCTCCTGATGTGTCGTTAGAGATGGCTGCAAAGCTGCACTGCACATTGCTCCTCCATCCAGTGCTAAGAGGCTGGGGTAAAAGGCTCTTGCCTCACTTTTATTTTGCCCCACAGAAAACCATACTCCGGAGGGCACTGCATCCTCAGAAGTTAACATTCCCTCTCAAGTGTACTCCTTTGGCAGCTCACAGTCTGTAACACTGGGAAATCTAAATACCTAAAATGGGTTGACAAAAAAAGATGGAGAGGGGCTTTGGACAAGAGATGGAGGGACAGGCCAAGGGGAATGGCTTTAACTGCCAGAGGGGAGACTGAGAGGAGCTCTTGGGCAGAAGCTCTTCCCTG
>JAOEHY010009062.1:0-13295 GCA_025447955.1 Psilopsiagon aurifrons
GCATGGCTGATTTGCTGACTGGGCTTAAACCACAACATCATCATGTCTTAACATTAGTATGTTGTTGAGTACATAAATGGGATACCAATTCTTAGTTCAATTAGCTGCTATTTTTCAACTTCCTTTAAAGTTTTAAACATATGTAAAACCTTCTTCTAAAACAATCAGCCAAAAATCCAAGAGCTTGTGAGTCTCCCATTAGTGCAAACTCACTTTTTAAAACAGTATATATTTAAAAGGGCTAATTTTAATTTTCTCTATCATGCATATGACTAAATCTGTGATGGGTAAAGCTGGCATATTGAGTGCTAATGATGAAGCACAGGAAAGGCTGACTGGCTAGTACCACTGCAAGGTGAGACTCACAAAGTGGGGTCAGAAATACCTCCTGGCAATGTGGTGCTATAAGGCTATTGTCAGGAAATGGGTATTTACAACTGCTAGCTAAATTATTTTTAAATCTAATGTGCTGGACAGAGTGGGCAATTGGCCAAATTCTTCTCCCAGCAACATAAATGCAATTCTGAAGTGACTCCATTGACCTGAGCACTGAAGTAGAAATGTGAATCTATTTCTATCTTAAATGTATTGCAGCCTGTCACATTAGTTCTGTGATCCTGTTAGATCCTACAAGTAAACAGGTCAAGACGTGTCAATAAGCAGATGGCAGATTGTCAAACCTCTAAATGTGTGAAGGAAGAGGTGCTGGTACTGTCATAGCTATCACTTTTGGAGAATATCTCCTAAGGGCTTTACCTGAATTATGTTCACTTACCTTAGCTATAGTGCAAGAACCCCAAGGGAGATTCTACTCGTAGAAGGCTAAAGCATGTAATTTGTTCCATTTATGCTTTTTGATGTCTCTTAAGTCTTCTTTAGGTTACACTTCTGAAGACTGCTATCCTTCTTGCAAGTACTCAGCTAGGCAAGCTGCTCCCACAAACAGACCCCATTCCTTTTCCATCAGGATGTTTCTCACCAAAGACTTATTTTCTGAATTACTTAAAGCAGAAATCATCCCTAGGAAAGGAATGTTCCAGTAAGTCTACTACTAGATTTAAAGCAAGGTAGCTGCAGGGAGACAAGGACCTCTTTAGGTGCTTCCCATATGGAATGGCTGTCATTGCTGGGTACTTGGGTGTCTGTGGCAAGGCAGAGAAACATGCCTTGCAGGTCTTTGCAGTGAGATGACATAAGAATAATTCTGAGACAATTTAATCAATTTCAGAGCTTGTTTGCTCCAGAAGGATTCCCTTGATCAGAATGGTTTGCTTGGTTCTAGCCTTTGTAAAAGCAACTCTGGTCCCCACCAATTATATTTAAGTACTTGAGATAGACAGTCTAAAATATGGGAAAAATTCATTGGCTGTTCTGCAGTGAAGATGAAATGAACTTATGCTTTACATGATGTTAGATGGCAGTATGCTTCTGTGTTAAAAGCCTGATATGCCTTCCAGTGCTCTAGGAACATTTGGGATACTAACCCTGGAGCTTCAGTCAGGTTACAAATTTCCATCCTACTGACCTACATTACTGATGCAGTCTTAATGTCTGCACTGGTCTTTGTCTCTTGTCCCAAGTTTCTGGTTTTTTCCACAGACAACCTGAGAAACTTCATTACAGGACAGTGATTTGAAAGTGCATCTTTAAGTATATAAAGCACTTCACAATCTTTTCAATTAAATGAAAATATATGTCAGATGCCATTAGTCAAGAAAGATACTTAAAAAGTTACAAGAGAAGAAAAAGTCAGAGAACTCTCTTAAATAATAACTGGTTTGTTCAAGTTAATAACACAATTTAAAAAAATTAACCTATTTTGGTTCTTAACTATTAAGGCAAACACTGCAAAATACTAAGAAACACTAATAAAATACTAAAATAAAACACACAATCCATCAATACCCAGATCTCAACTCTCTACAGATGATGAATCTTTCACTTAATGCTAAGGTAAAAACACTCACATGGAGCAACCTCTGCTCGGCTTCTGACTCCAAACGGTGCTTCAGTATTTTTATTTCCTATGGTTCTGTGTATAAATTTGACAGTAGGATCAAACCTTGTTAACCGAGTTATCTTTTCCTTCCACCTCCCAAAAGCCACTAAACTTTGAATGAACTAAGACAGCAGGATCAGTTCTGCTGTGCTCTCATTTTAACAGCTGAAAATTGCAATAATCAATACCACTGAACAATCCATTATCTTAAATTAAAAATAAAATAAAATTCACATGAATCTTCTATAATCAAAAAACTCCTTAGATAAGAAAAATATACAGAAACTGATTTTCTAAGCTTGGCAGATTACAAATAGCTGTAGGTACATAGAAGAACTTTTTGATGCTATTTTCAACACAAACTTTCCAACAGACAACCCATTGTAAGGAGCATACATCAATTTAGTACCAGCTGAAAACTGCCATAGTCACATGATATGAAGTGTTGTCTAGCACAGCCCTACTCTGCCAGTTCAGATTTTATCAAAAATTTTTGATGGGATAATTTTGTATTAGAAAAGCACATACTAGGTCAGATATCATCTACTATTCAGAGTTTATGCCAGATAAAGTACAGTGTGTCCTTCTATAGTCACCTTAAAAGCATAAAGCCAGGACAAAGCCTGTGTAATGTGCTTTGACTAATTCAACAGAAATATGATCATGCCAAACCCAGTTCAAACTACACCTGATGGGTGATGCAACAGTGCCCAGATATAGTGTTAATGCTTGCGAAAATGACACAAAACCACCAGAATTTATTTCTCTGCTTTCACCCACAGAACACTTTTTACAGTAATGTACACATATCTGAAATTATTACTTTGGTTCTAAAAATAAGTTTTGGCTACAGCTGAGACTGCCTTTCTGTAAACAAGTGCATAGTAGAACTTGGCTATGAATGTACTCTGGATCAACAAAATGGAAAAAAATACTGAAGTGGAAAAAAGAATATATTCGAACAAAGCAAACAGCTTACAAAGTTTGGTTGTTGGCTTTTTTTCTCCATAATAACCATTCTGTTAGTGATCTAATTGTCAAAACCTCAGGGTCTTGTTCAAGGATGCAAGAGGATGACAGATCACCAGCCCTACCAAGGGTGGTGATTTGGGTGTCTGCACTCCCTGCATGGCTCAGTGGCTGCAGAGCCAGCTGCATCACTCTGCCAGCAAACCTCAGGCCTGCTTGTGATAGGTAATGTCCTAAATGTCACATGGCCAGGAAGCAAAAATGGGTATGTGATAAAAGTTACCTCTGTCCCCTCTGAAATATTTCTCATCGATGATGGGCTCCCTTTAAAGCCAATTCATTTATCAGCTGCTGTAAAGCACTCCTCAGCATCAGTCTGTTGCAAACCCCAACACAAGTAGTGTGGAGTGTGTTTTACCACATGCATTGCTCTCTGGCTAGAAGGGGAAAAGCTCTAACCAAAACCTGCCTCTTCAATGTGGTGTCTTTTATCCACATGAAATACCCACTGTGTGAGAATGCTGAGGCTGTGAAACTGCAGTATGCAGAAAATTACATGTTAGCTACCTCCATTATAACAGGCTGTCATCTTTCCGAGCAGAGCAGCCATTAATCATCCAACAATCATTCAGCCATCCTTTTGGTGAAGCATTAAACTGTGGCCCTTTCTGTTTGTCTCTGGTGATCATCCAGGTGGAAATTAGAAATCCCAGAGTGCTTTTCAAAAGGAACAGGGGCTAACCTGGGTGACCTTCAGTAATAAAAGAGAAAACTTGTTTCTATTGTCCACAGCTGTGTGCAAGCTATCACCAAGTACATAATAGGCGCCACATTTACCTACACAGTCACCACTTCTCCAGCATTTAACTGATTCATCTGTAGAGCAGTCTGGGACACCTTGAGTATGAAATATGCTTTGTGAAATCAAATTCCATTATCCTCTACAGCATGCTGACAAGCGTTTTCAACCAAAAATTTCACAGTGCCCCTGTGATTCAATTTTAAAAGAATCTGCTCCTGGTATAGCAATTTGCAGTAGTGCTTTACCTTTATTCAGGGAAGTAAGTGCTCAGTACACCACAAAACATATGCTAATAATGGTGGACAAAAGACACTTAGCATGGACAAATGTTTGTTGTTGGTTTTCTTCTCTTTCTTTTTTTTCTTATATTGATTTTTTTTGTTGTGAAAATTATGATGCCCATGTTCTCTAGATTGGATGAAGTCTTATACTTTCAGAGCTTCAGGATGAAAGACATTTAGCGACTTGGATAATCACCTTCTTAACTAGATTTGATCTGATTTTGAGGTCATTTTCGTACATTAGCTTAAAAGAATTACAACACAATTGAATCATAAATTCTGTTGCCATAACTTAGCCTTAAAAAATTGTACTTATATTGGGCAAGTAATATTTTTCACGTTTTATTCACTAAAGCCCACTTCTGAAAACACTTTGATCCATAATCTGCAACGTCCCTAAGCATGTTCAACTTTTCAGCATAATGATGAAATTTAAAACTGGAAAAAACAATGGCAATGGAAGGCAATTAAGTTTCTAACTCATTAGAAGTGGGTAGAAATAAAGTGCCCAATTCCATAATATTTTTGTAGTTTCTAGCCAAGGGCATATAAAATATGCTCTCAGTGTTAATCAGGTCCAGAAGAAGTGGCTGTGACCTCCAGAGGTCCTCTCCATCCTTCACTCTTCTTCCATTCTATGTGCTCTGCTACCTGCTCACTTGAGAGAATATGCAGTACACCAGTTGGTTTATAGACCAGTGAGGGTTGCACCATAGCCACTACAACATTATCCAAGTGATAAATAAGCTCACAGAGAAGCAGTCAATGGGATTTTTATTGAGGCTGCAAAATTAATTTTTAGCAATGTTAAGTCATATAGCAAACAGGGCACACAAGCACAACCACATGGAACTAGAATAAATATTGGCATAGGGGATAGACCATTATGCATGCTTTGGACCATATATCTGAAAAATCTCACAACTACAGTTAGATTGAGGCACACAAAAATGTGCTGTTATTCTCTCTCAGTTTTTTTTCAAATGTACAGATTACACAGACTGAACTAATTTCTAATTGTTCCCTGATGTGCACTGGAAGGCAAGATGCCCATAGCAGAAGGTTCCACAATCATGTGAATTTGTGTACATGCATGTGCTTAACTTCATAGACCATGGACATGATTTTAGAAATCAATTATCATTAAGCTCTACATAATCTGTGTATAAAGTTAGTAAAGTTAAGCACATGCATTTACTGGGGAGGTAAGCATAGTTAAAGAGATGGAGAATAAGAAGAATACAAATGTGAGATGCAGATATTTAATTCATTTAGCAATACTGCTTCCACAAGCACTGAGCTTTTAAATATGTTCTTCAGTAAGGGAGCATTTACAACATGTGTTGGGCAATTGCACATTCCTTTTTTGTAACACCTTCACTTAAAAAAAAGATAAAGTAGGACAAATTGTCCCCGAATGCAAAACTACAGAAAGTGACATTTAAAATCACACATTGGAAACTGCAGTGAACAACAAAATGCATGAAGTCATGAAGAGGGCCAAGGTGGATTCAGCACAGACAGATGTACATTAAACCACATTGGCCCAGCAGCCCCCTGCTGTCAAAACTGCAAGTGTCCTGCCTGCAAAGAGCCAAAGAGAAAGGACTGCTACTCCCCTACTTGATACATTGTTGGTTACTTGACCAATGATTTATATCAGGTGCCTAACATATCCACTCTCAATTTTTCTGCAATTAAAGAGGGCAGGGCAGGCCAGTGACAAACGGTTTTCCTACAGCGCTTTTGGCTTTAGCTATTATCCCTTAGATGTCTTTAAACTAATTCATCCCTCTTTAGAATCCCAGGTTTGGGTTGATAAATCAAGTGAGACCTGTGTGTGCTGGGAGCTGATTACAGGGTCATTCTTCAGCAGAAATGTTTGACCATAGTTTCCCAACTTCATATTTTATCTAGCAGCTGGTGATGTATCATCACTAATCCAAATGCAAAGTATCAGGAAATAAAAGAAGGAGGCACTGTTTATAATAAATCACTGACAGGGAAAGCTTGACCTTTTCATTTCCTACAAGGTATTTCATTGTTAGACCACAGACAAACAGAATTTTTCATCTGGTGCTTAATATGCATCAGAAGAGAACAAAGGTTTATAAGAGAAGAAGAGGAGGGTACTACCTCCAACTAGAGGACACTTATCTTTCCATAGATCAAAATGACAGTGTTGTTAATAAGACTCTTTTCTTAAGAGTCCTTTATTCCTTTTATTAAATTATAATTTAATAATAAAATGCTCTCCCTACCTTTCATCCTGAAGGGAGATTTGGAGACTTTGTTAACTTTAAAATACTTCTTTAAAAACATGTGATTTTTAAGGCAAATTATTATCTTTAAAAGCAAATATAAATTACTGGCACCGTAATGATATATAAACATAAAAAGATAACATTGCTATTATTAATGTGCAAGCTTGACAAGTATCAGTCATATGTTGTTATTAGTACAGCAATTGTGGCTGCAGATGGGAGCACTGTTAAGACTGGATGCAGTACAAACACCTAATTAAAGGCTTCCTCTGTGAGGAGCTTCTGTTTCACCTTTCACACACAAAGGCAGGAAAACAGATGTACAACATAGACAGGATTAATCCAACACTTTTTTTCAAAAATAACAGACAAATAAATAAAAAATCCCAAACCAATCTGTTCAACTGAGGCATCTCCTCAATCTGTCTCCCATAATCCTCCATCACACAATGTGGTACCCAACTGCAAGATTCAGTTCCCTGCCACATACAACAGCTGGAGCATTGTGTTTAAAATATGGAGGTTGTTGAAATGCCTGCTCTCTTTACTTCTGTTGAGTAGCAGGACCCACTACTACAATGAGACACCAGCCATGTCTGCCTTTGCAGCCCAAAACAATTCAAGCCATGGCTCTGTATGCCTCAGCACCCAGAGAAGCTAAACACTCCTTCATACATGCTTGTGCAACTACAAGCATACAGAACCAACTCAGGATCACTGCAGCAAGTCCCCTAAATTGTCTCTTTCCCTGTGGAATATCAAATAGTTTTGTGAATAGGCTAGAAGCTGGCTTCAGTTCCCTTGAAAACTGGTGAATTTTTGAGATTCTTTCTAAAAAATCTCAATTAGGAGCTTGGAAAAACTGAAGCTGTCCATGCTTCATGTGCTACCAGGCAGAATGTGAACATTCAGCTTCACTAGCTATAAAACAGCTACTGGCAAAGCACCCAAACATGTGCATAGCTTGTACCATTAGTGCAGGGACTCTTTGGGGTTTTTTCCAGATTCTCCTCCCTCCTCAAGAATCATACCAGAGAAGCTTTATTTGGGCCTCTAACAGATTTTCCTTCTTGTATCTTTACTTTACTATGGCCTACTTAGAGTCCCAGTCTGGACACCAAGATTGCTGACACCTGGTGTCTCCAGTGGTCCCAGCATCCTGAAAAGTGACAAGAGAAAAGCAGAGCAGTGGCTTTGCCCTACTAGCAAGTCTCAGAGAGTATTCTAATCCTGAGGAAACATCAGTTTAGATTGCTCAACAATAAAAATCATATTACAGCAAGCCCTGTGGGTGTTTCTGTTGTATTGGTAGTCTCCAACCTCACCCTCACAAAGAGCTGCCATATCACTACTGCTAAGCTGCACGTGTTTTTTTTTTTTTTTACTTTGCCAGCATCCTAATGTATTTTACTATCATTAGCTGTGATTTCTCTTCTCACACAAAACAAGTTTAGAAAATCTATTTTACTAAGAGCTAGTATATCTAATTTGTACAAATTTACTAAAGCTTGTCAGTCACACTGAAGCATTTAATCATCTGTGACATTAAAATAAAACACTTTAAAACCTTTGGCACAGAGTGCTCCTGTTAAGAA
Organism: Psilopsiagon aurifrons; assembly: GCA_025447955.1. Taxonomy (NCBI): domain Eukaryota; kingdom Metazoa; phylum Chordata; class Aves; order Psittaciformes; family Psittacidae; genus Psilopsiagon; species Psilopsiagon aurifrons. The sequence continues at coordinate 7,911 of JAOEHY010009062.1, forward strand.
AGTACTGTAATAGTATTCACTCTGATGGCAACATAGAAAAGAGCCGCAGAGAAATTAACTTGAAAAAAATATTCATTCTTATGAAATTTCCACACTGGTCAAAGTTGGAAAATCATAGAATCACAGAATAGTTGGGGTGGAAAGGACCTTAAGATCATCTAGTTCCAACCCCCCTGCCATGGGCAGAGACACCTCACACTAGATCATGTCACTCAAGACTCCTTCCAGCCTGGCCTTCAACACTGCCAAGGATGGAGCATTCACAGCTTCCTTGGGCAATCTGTTCCAGTGTCTCACCCCCCTCACAGTAAAGAACTTCTTCCTTATATCCAATCTAAACTTCCCCTGTTTAAGTTTGAACCCATTACCCTCTACCCTATTGCTACAACCCCTGAGGAAGAACCCCTCCCCAGCATCCCTATAGGCCCCCTTCAGATATTGGAAGGCTGCTATGAGGTCTCCACGCATCCTTCCCTTCACCAGACTGAACAGCCATGTTTTTTTCATCCTGTCTTCATATGGGAGGTTCTCCAACCCCCTGATCATCCTCGTGGTCTCCTTTGGACTTGTTCCAACAGCTCCATGTCCTTCATATGTTGAGGACATCAGAACTGCACACAGTGCTCCTAGTGGCGTCTCACAAGAGCAGAGTAAAGGGGCAGGATCACCTCCTTTGACCTGCTGGTCATGTTTCTTTTGATGCAGCCCATTATCTTGGCCCAGCATCTTGGATACTCCTCCAAAGAACAGCTCCTTCCCATTGTGACAATTTGAGATGTTTCAGCCTCCTGTATACAGAAGCCATGCAGGCAGGCAGAAGTGATTACAAAGTCAATACTAGGAGGTTTTGTGTAATTAGAAGTCATCATTGCCCAGAGGGGAAAAAAAAAAAAAAAAAAAAAATGATAAAGAGTAGGAAACTTCCTTTCTGCCTTTATATTACTACTGAGAAAAAAATCTGAACACTTAAATTAGAGAAGTTATCTTAAGGGGAATAGCTTTTTGCCCTCCTATGCTGAATCTTCACTGCAATCAGGATGGGCAGAAACTGTCAGTCAATTTCACTCCTCTTCTCCTGCCTTCCCTTTAGAAAGAGAAAAATAAATTGGAATTGTCACATTTATTTCACTCCAAGACCCAGTCTCAGGGAACATCACCAAATATAATGAGACTCTGAATGAAAAAAGAATTAGCAAAGATGAGTCTGACACTGTGTTATTTAGTGCTAGGAGTGTAGCTCTACATCTTCTCAGGAGCAGCAAGCAGGTAGCTCTCTTGGTCCCCAGTCTAAATCAGAGGGGAGAGCCCATGTGGGACCACAGAACAAGAGGGTGACATGCTGGTTCCAGAGCATCAACCTTGGGGGTCCCTGAAAGCTTAATACCTCTACTTAGTGAGGTTACACTCTGGATTTCAAGATTTATAGTGTTGTGGCCCATCTTCTTTAAAATTAGAAAGAAAACCCCCAAGTTAAAGAGGAGGTGTTAATTGCTGTGATTTCATATGCATAAAAATGCACTCTACGAAACACACTTCGAGGTTTGCACAGCTGCCTGTAGAGTACTATGAATCGTATGTTAATATGTTGAAGACAATATCCCTGTAGCTTGGTTTACCCACCTAATTTTTAATTCATGTGCACAGTTTCCATTCCTGTTGATGGGAATCCTGTTCATGTTTTTGCAAGGGAATAAGTACCTTAATTTTCAAATCACGGTTCTTATCTTCTATAAACTAGAATCTCTCCTCCTCCTAATTCAATTGGACTCTCTGTGACTGTCCCCAGTGGAAGGTGAATCAATCAGTCCATGAAAGGCACCTCCACATGACTGTTATAAGAAACTGACCCTTCTCTTTAGCGTTAAACATGTGCAAGGTGAAAGAAAATATATTCAAGAAATGTAGTAAGGAAGAAGAAAGTGTGTGATAGTCTGCCAAATTCTAAGTTAGTTTAATTTAGGTGTTATTATACAAAGGCCAAGATAAGTGTGCATATTTTGTTAAAAAACAAAACAAACCCGCAACTGTTCACATTTGCAATGAACACATAGGTAGCTGGAAAAGAATCTGAAACAGGAGTACCTTTTAAAAGGGAAATCCCCCTCTTTTCTCAGAGCTCTACATTCTTTATAGTAAAACATCTACTTTCTCCCCATTTTAGTTTTACCTCTGTAAAAGACAAACATCAACTTGCTTTCGGTGAGGATGCTTGACAGTGCGATAAAATGAAGAGGCAGGAGCCAGACAGGGTAGGAACTGAGCATCTGTGATTTCCACCAGCCCGTGAGCCAGGGACACAGAATGCAGTTAGCAGGCATGCAGCATGCTCACAGTGACCAACAGAGACACCCAACATGCAACACCCATTTCAGCCATACAACTGCCTGTGGCAGAACAGTATGAATGATAACAGTTTCCATTGCTTCAAAAAGCAAACAGATGAATTCTGAGAAGAAAAAATGCGCAACCAGCAGTATTAAATTGAGAATTGTTTAGGAAACTCAGGAAACAAACTCCCCGTGATACTCATGGCAGACAGTGAGAGAAAGATAATGGGGAGGCAGATCTCTTGCCTGATCAGGTATGCAATTCTAACACAAGGTTGCATGATCTGATTGCTTAGCTTGGACACCACACGCATGAGCACCTGAGACACTAACTTTGTCCATTTTCTCCATTCTCATTTCCAGCCTGGTGAAGATGGAAATCTGCTGCCCATCCCAGGTGTAAAACTGGGAGAGGCTGAACAGCCCTGTTGCCAGAGCCAGGAATGGAGAAACAGCCCTGCATGCCTCTGCCAACTGCCTTGGAAGAGTGTTATCATCTTCCCCTACAGTCTCAAAGCAAAATCAATTTCAGGGCTGCCTACAGAGCACTCCTAAAACCTTGCTATTAATTTCTTAAAATGCTTCTGGTGAAGAAGTTTATGATTTTAATCCCCCACGCAAAGCCTGGTTAAATATCCCTTTTTAAAAAGCCTCTTTCTCTCCAGAAAGAGATTTCCTTTTCCCTGCCAGGGACAGGCAGAAGTGTTCTGATACTCAGCCGCTTCTCCCCAGCCTGCTGAGAGTCTTGATCTGTTTCTGCAGCACTCATGGTAGTGGTGGCACTCCCCTCTTCCTAGGATCCTGCAAGGGCAATTTCTCCACTCAAACACTTTCTTGAAATTGTGAATAACATATACTTGGACTGTTTCAGCACTACCACTACCTCGTCTACAGTGGTCCAAGGCCAAAAAAAGCAAGGCATGAGGATAAATGTGAAATATTATATTGGACTAATATAGCTGAAAAAATAGACAAGTTCTTCAGGGCATAAATCTTACTTTAGGAAACCTTGCGCATCCAAACTTTGTGTTTCTTCCTGACAGTTGTCTAGTAGACCTGCCCTTTGGGAGTTACTTTGTTTTAATTTGTCAAACAATTCAGCAAGCTTGTCAAGAATTAATTAGTTGGCTCAGGCAAAAAAAAAAAGAGTAACAACAATCCCCCACTTACGTTTACAACAGGCCTCTATCAGCCTAGCTGCACCCGTATTGCAGCTGCCATTCATAAAACCTGTATTAATCTGCAGAGTGCCTTTCCTCACAAAACTGCAACAGCTCTCAGTCTCCTCTGCTTCTCTGCATCGCAAAGCAAAACTCAGGGAGAAAAGAAAATTACATGGTAATTAAATTCTCTCTCTGTTTTAAAGGGGCAAACAGCCCTTCTGCATTAATCTGCTCCTTGCATATTCAAGACAAATACAAGGGAATTAATATCGTACAGTTCTTGCTAATGTACTAATTATAAATTGCTGGCTACCAAATGAAAAGTAGGAACAATGATACACAAGATGTTATTAAAACCCATTTACAGTATCAGGAAGTTAACAATTTCTATCCAGAGGATTCTGCTACAGCAGATTGGATTACACTGCAAAAATAAAATCCCCAGTATAATTCTCCAGTTCTTCCTCCATCAATCCTTTCAAGATTAAGGAGGTTTTCAGTCATGGCAATTTGGAAGGGAAGGGTTCCAAACATGTTGATACTCTTAGTACCAAGTAAAACCCAGAATTTTCCATAGGTAAACAGTGAAACTTAATTAACAGGTCAAACAAGTGATATGAGGGATTTTCATAGAACCTGTTTCCATAGTCACAGAGGGAATACCTACCTCAGTATCAGGCAGCACCCACAGTGACTGTGGGCCAACCCCACTAGACTGGGTAAATTGATTGTCTGATTTTACTCTCAACACAGCTCCCCCTTCTCCATACACTTGGATCTTTGTGAATTTTCTTCTTATGTTCCCCTGCAAAATGCATTATAACTATGCAGAATTATTTTCATTTTTCAACTTTGATAAAATGGAATATTGCCCATCTGGGCGTGCTATTGCTCAGAACAAAAAGAGGACTGACGGCTGATAGAGGATGACACTGAAGTGTCACATCACAAATTTTTTAGCTTAGCACACATAGCATAGAAGATTATTGTTTTCATAGTGTATAACTCAAGATTTGGGATGGATTCATCTCATTCTACCTCTAGCATTCAGCTCTAGATTCAACTTCGGACCTTTCCATCTCATTATAAAAAGCAATGCAAATCCCTTGAGGCTGCAAATTTTGAGGTACTGGCTCTGCAGAACTGACAGCACAGCAGACTAAACCAAGAAGTCTCACATCTGCTGACCTAGATCTACCCCTATGATAATGTAAGGGCCAAGATCAGCCATGATCAGCTATGCAATTTCTAGCATGCATAGAAAAAAATTCACCTAATCATTAAAAAAAATGAGGAATCCAATTCTCAGCTTCTCATGGTCAAAGATCCTACATGAATATTGAAATGAAGAAAAGACACAGCAGGAGAAACAGGCATGCAATTAACAGTCACGCAAGATCAGCACAGCTACGCCTTTTATAAGAATTACCTTTGTAAAAGTTGGGTACCCTGTCACTTTTACCAGATCAGACATTAATAGGCAAAAGGATTCTTACTGGTCATCCAGTTTTTCACTTATCTCACTAAGATTATTCTTGTTTGCTTTGTACTGATCTTGCTTGTACTGATTCCAGGATTAGACTCTGAGGAAAGTGCTCCAAAAGGTAAGACAACTGTTCTCTGTGCTGTGGCACTCACACATTTCATGGATAATGTGTTGGATTATCTGTACTCTGTATGCACCTATGCTGCAAATAAACTTTTGGCCTGGACTCTGTCTCCTATATTGCAACAGGGCCTCATCATTTGAAAAAGAAAAATAACAAAGCATCATGCAAGATGTCTGACCAGGAGGTCTAGTCACTAAAGGAGTATATGTAAGCATGAAATCACAAAAAAAAAACAATTTCTGTGAGACACTACTGCAACTTTTTCTAACCAAAGTTTTCTGGGTC
>JAOEHY010009062.1:13395-28227 GCA_025447955.1 Psilopsiagon aurifrons
TGTTGTCTTGTTTTTGAAACAAAATCAATATACTTGAAAGTCTATTTTTTTTCCTCTCTAATTACAGGTGGCCTGGAAAATTGCTTACCTAATCAGTGCTTACATAGATCCTTACATGTACAAATAATGATACTGAAATCAGGAAAACATGAATGTTTCTATCTCTATTAATATGACTGCCACATTAGGCTCCCAACCAGTCAGTCCATGAAATAAAGACATATGGAATTAAGTTCACTGTGTTCAGTCAGTAACAAGTGAACTCAAATTAATTATGCAAACTTTAAAAAACACATTTAAAGATATGAATTGTGCAGAGAGGTACGTTTTGCACACTATCTGGATCTAGCAGAGAGACCACATAAAACATTAATTTCATTTTCTGCTATGTGCTCATTTAGTACAATACACTCAGCCATAATGATGTAGCTAACAATTTTACAGTATTGTATAACTCATGCTGCAAAGGATACCATGCCATACTGAAACCTTTTTATTATCAATCAGTGAGAAAAGCAACCTTGAAGACTGGCATTAATTAAGGGTATAAGGATTTACAAATGCTCCTACTTCATTCTCCAAATATAAATATTCATGGAAGTATCTATGGATCACCTCTTGAAGTAAAAAATGATCTTGGAAAATGAGAAGTTGTAACGGTGATAGAAACATAATTATGAAAGGCTGTCTTCAAACCTTACAACTTGAATATTTCATAATAATCATACTCCCTTTTTTGTAAAAAAAAGAATATTGGAATAATTATGGAAATATAACAAAGGTGACCACAAACATAGATTCCCGATTAAAATCAGTTTTAAAAATAAATAGTACATTTTCACTCTCTTCTCTTTTTTTACCACCAGTTTTAATGTGGGTTCTTTGCGGTCTGTTTTACAGTCCAGAAAGCCTGATGGATATGCGCTTATCATATGTACTTTCATATCTCCATTGTCTTGTGTTTATACCAAGATTGCTGCCACTTCTACCTCTACATCTTTCTGAACAAATCTTACAGGTTTTTTCTACATGTAGTCCCAAGCTGGCATTAGCCATAACTACAGTAGTTGCTTTTCATTTGTATTTCTATTCCCAATTCTCTATGTGTAAGTAATTACAGTAAATGTATGCACATTGAAATGAGCATACATAACTAAATGTATTACTTGCTTAAAAACACAGTATTTGTTTTAACTTTTATTATTCCAAAGCACACTAATATATACATGAAAAAATTACATATATAGCAATAATAAACATAAAAGAACTTGTTCCATCTCAGCTAAGGTATGGATAAATAATTCATTTCTTAAAAAAAAAAGATAAAGAACTCCATATAAAAAGATTGGCAGCAACTACTGATGCCTGTGGTAAGGAATGCATTCCTACAAAGAGTCTATACCTCATTAGACTGAGGTAAGACAAACCCTTTAGTAACTATGGATCTGAAGAAAGCACAGAAATTCAAAGCTTTTCCTAGCTTTAAACACAAACAGAAAATTAGGTTTCAACTACACTATTTTCTAGGTCATCAAGAAACAGATGTTTTTCATTTAGCATTTCCATAAGTAAATAAAACTGCTCCTGCTGATAAACTTTCAGGCAAAATGACTGAAAACAACTGTCCTGAAGATGAAGTGAGCAATCTGAACTTTCTCACATTTGAGTTCTCCAAGTTTAAAATCTGCCAGCTAACAACTGGCAAAGAACATGATAAAAATCAAACCAAATTGACTTATTAGTTCCTTTGATTATTTTTTTCCCTTTTAATGATGTTGACAAGACTAGTGATGATGCAAAAATATCTTTCTGTCTCTCCGAACCCCTTGTTGATCTACTCATCGTTATTATTTTGTTCCAATAAGCATACCCAGCTTCTGGAATTCATCAGCCTAAAACTTTATTTAGTCTTTTCTATCCTCAGCCCAGCTCTTATTAACATGAACCATTCAACGAATAATGCCTATCCATGTACAGCCTGTGATTAAAATAGAACTGTATTCAGGGCTTTCATGTACGAATTCTGCTTGGCAGAAAAATTGCATGCTGCTGGACAACACAGTTGAATTTTCTTCCCTATCACCATTATTTATTATTTTTATTAGCTAATATTGTTCTACTCCTAATTACGGATAATTAGATGATGAGTTGGCAGCACAATTCATTCACTCAGAAGCCTCTAAATTTAATTAACTCAAGATAATTCTGAACACTTAAATGTCAAAACAACATTTAGAAAACAGAACATTAACATGTTGTTCATTGAACTGTACATTATAGAACGTGACTTAAAAAAGCAAAGGTTTCAGTGTGATGACAACTCTCAAATTCTTCTTGTAGAGAGGCTAAATTTGCTGTATGTTTTTACATAATGGCTTAGGGCTTATCTGGTCATCTGTTGCAAAGCTTCAGGGCTGATGGCAGAATACAAGCTACTGTGAGGCTTGGTGGATAATGTAAAAAAAAACCCTTTCCAAAACAAGCATGTAGGAAGCCTTCTGCAAATTCAACCTCCATTCATTTTAATGGTAAAGCATGAGGATAGTTCCTCTCAACAGAAAATGGGAAAGAATGGTAGAATCAAAACCATCATCAACATGAACAGTTAGTGCAGTTTTCTGTTTCTGGCAATAGCCTCAGTTTCCTTCTCCTCAAGGTGTACAGCATTGCAGTGAAAGAAGGGGTGAAGAATGCCAGCCCAGCCAGACAAGAAGGACACTATGTACCGGCACTATATTGCTCATTAACAATAGATATAAATACAGATTTGGCCTTTGGGGCCATTATGGGCCCTCATGGAAAGGAAGAGACCAATGGTGGGAGAAAAGCTTATGACCTGTCATGGTTTTGAAAAGATACCTGAGAACGTCTTTTCTTCCTCAGACTACACTGATCTTGCAGGGAACTGAACCTAGGCTGTTCAATTCCAAGGGTTAATCTTTATTCCTACAGTGACTAATTGTAAGAGTTTTCATAACAGAAAATCTGCCAGAGGGCAACTGGGATGTTCAAGGTAATATTTGATGGGGAGTTATCTTTTCCTCTTATCAAGAGGACTTCTGGAAGGAGGTTTGGAAAAGTTTGTGAGCTTCATGCGTTGCTCACAGCCAACTAGATCGCTAGATGAAGGCAGATTCTTGCACTGTGAGCTTCAAGGCTACACTTTAACAAATGGTGGTTTTAAAGTTGCCTTGTCCCTGTCTGAGAAAGTGCTGCTGTAAGAGATTCTTCCCCTGAAAATTCAGGGTTGATGGGATCTAACCTGCTCCATCAAAGTTTCAAACTGTTCTCCAGGGTCAGTGCTTCTGGTATTGGCAAGGGCTTTCTATAACAGAATCTTAAGTACGGTTATCTTTCAGCTGATACTTTTATTTGCTTAAATTTCTCACAAAATCCCCATGGCCATCCAAATGCAGATTTACAATATTGAACAAAGCAGCAAAATTAAAAAAAAGTCACCATGTATATACATCCAGCACTAGATCAAGTCATAAATATTTCAATTCACATGGCATTTGCTCTTTCACATCTCTGAAAGTTCTCTTACTTTTCACTCTGACAAGCTATCATTGTTTCTAGAAATGCATTTTTGTTTCAGTGTTAGTAGTCTTTTCATTACCATCTGTACCAGAAGAACTGTTTTCTGCAGTGCACGTCACAAATGCCTGAGTGAAAGAACAGCACCTGGTTGCCTTAGCACCAAAGCTAGAACTTGAGAGTCAGCACAAATGACAATAAAAAGAAAATACTGAGAATTTGGGGTATCTCATACCAAGTAGAGAGAATAACTTTAAGGCTGATAAAATAAACACATTTTCCTTCTGTTGTACAGTAGGCATTATTCATTACTGATATGGTTTTGTCATGGCTGAGCTGTGTTTTGGTACTGAACATCAACAACATAAAAGAAATGTTTCAGCCTTTCTATTCTCTTTCTAGAAATGTGAATGTAACTGTAAACCCAAGTGACAGATACTCCCACACATCTTGGTTTTCAATCAGTAAGCACAGGTCGAACAGCATGGGGCCTAGATGAAGCTATGTAAGCCAGTACCTATTAGATGCTTCTTTTGATTCTCCTGCTACTGCTCAGGCAGAGTGCAGGACATTGCATTAGAAAAAGACAAAAAGATATCCCATAAAAAAAAGGTCAATAAGTTACTATGGAAGCTTTTTCTCTTTCCCTTTCTGATTTTTTAAAAAACCAGTCCTGTCAAGATCTCAATGTTTTTTCTGTGCCTGAAAGATAATTCAAGATTTCTGTAGAGTTTGAGAAAGTTAAAAAAAAATGCAGCATGCAGTATAGCATTTTGGAGCCTCTCATACAAGACTGAGAGGTGAAGTAGTAATCATCAAGAATGCCTTTTCCTGATCTTATTCTTTCTCTCTGTTCCTAAATTTGTTTCCATTACCACCTGTAAGACACAATTTTCAATGATATCTTCATGTTACAAAGATCCCCTTAGACTCTGCTGGTGCCAGGAATGTGACTTCTGCCTTTCCCGAAACTAACAGTTCTTCCCATATTGTTTTCAGCTCCTACCAGTGCCTAGAATAAGCTCAGTCAATGAGATAAGTTTGCTGCTAATGAAGTTCATGGCTGAGGATTTCTCTTTCTCATAATAGTTATGTTCCAGACTCTTACATGAAAATCCACTGTTTCATTCAAATGAATGAACTATCCACTAAATTAATTAAAATGAATGAATTTAGAAAGTTGAAGTGCATGTGTTAGAAGCTGAGTGAATTTGTATTCACATACATGGACATATATAGAGGAAGTCTTGGGCAATCCAGTAAAGTTTCTCACTGTGTGCTCTTTGAAGCTCTATGCTGTAGAGTTAGACATGCCAAAGGCTGAACCTTCAGTAAGAGACTGAACTAAATTAAAAATAAACAACAAGAAATTCCTAGAGGTTGGTATGTGTCTTGGAGAGCCTCAAATGGCCAATGAATCTCAGCTTGCACAGTCGCTGTGCCTTAATTGCACAGTTGTGAACTTTTACTAGTTGATTGCTCCCTTCCAACCTGCCCATTTTTCAAATCATCACAAGCCTGTCTCTGCTTGCTCCAAAGCCAATGGCTATGTTCCAACTGCTGCTCCAGGCACATGGGGCAGGACTGCAACCCACAGTGCATGCTGCAAGCACAGGAAGGATCTGTGAAGAAAGAGATCCTGCTGCTCCCACTGAAAAGTCCCTATCTGAAATACTATTTCCATAGAGAGTGTCCCGGATGCAAATGTATTTCCTAACTGGGTTTTCTGGAAATTGTTCATAGAGATCTACAAAGGGATTTCCCAAATCACAGGAAAATCAACCTACCTCTGAGCTGGTCATAATGGTGCAAGTTTGACAGTCAGGGTGACACAGAAAACCTCCCTCAATTTTTGAGGCATGTTTGAACAGCAGTGGCTGCATTTCTCTAACACCAACATATCTGAATGAAATACTGCTTTAGACAGGCACCTTTCTCTTCATTAAGAGAGAGACATAGAGTCCTGATCTTGGCTAAAATATTTTGAATCCCTCGGAATATAACCATATGCATAAGTCATAACTGGGGAATATGTTTTAGCAGTCCACCCATCTCTGTGAAGTACATGTAAGTAGCATCAAAGTACTGGATATTGCTGTTCTCCAATACGAAAATCATTACTATTTTGGACAAACTCCTCTATGTTAACAGTAACATTTGTGGCTTGCAAAAGGCATTTTTCTGTGCTTATGCTTGGCATTCCTACTGGAATTATAACACTGAGAATTCATCACAGCCATCTGAAGGGGCTTGTGCACGAAGTCCCTGCTCCCTTAAACAGTTCTTAAGCCTGAATGACTAATGGCCTTTTTCAAGGATGACTAGATTTAGGAATCTTCCCTGTGAACTCATTGCTCCCATGAAGCCAAGAAACTTTTCGTTAGAACACAGCAATATATTTACATTTTACTCTAAATACTATCAAACCGTGAGATTTCTACAGAGTAGAATACTTCGAGAAGATCAAACTGCAGAAAAAAGGCAAACCAAGAACGATTAAGAATCATACTAATCTCATAGAAAATTGGTACTTCAGTTCCAAAAATAGATTCCAGTCCCAAAACTACCCTTCCATTCCCACAATCAAATACAGGTGCAGTTGTACAACCATAATCAATGGTAGATACACACAGATGTGTGACTGTCCGATTTGCAAACAAAAGATGTACATGTCAGTAGCATGGACAACCATACCTTCACTTCAAAGAGTTCAGTACTGTTCTTTGGCAGGCGGAAACATACATGCGTTTGAGGGGCTCAAAAGTGCAAGAAACCATCATACACTGACTAATCAAAATCCAACTGATGCTTTCTTTGAAAATTTTGCCCTAAATATTAAGCAGTGCCTGGGGGCTGATTAAAATTGACCTCTCCAGGCATAGATCATGCAACTTAAGAAAAGAAGCCGAACAAACAGAAGCAAAGACTGCTGCTCTCTGCATCTCTAATGGTATGAAAACTCTTAAGATGCCAAACAAGGCGGNNNGCTTGGGGGGAGACGTTAATATCTGAGGAGAAAAATCAAAAGCAGTTAAGGTTCCTGGCACTGCATTGTGCCATGTGTATCTTTATACACTTAAACTTACAGTGAAAAAGAAAAGGGGGGCGGGAAAAGAAACATTTCTTTGTTAAATCAAATATTGCCACATGTTACTCATTTTAAGTTTGCTGTCCTAAGATCCAACTTAATTTAGTCTGCATTGAACATTTCTGATCTGAACATTTAATGTGGCAATGTTTTGCTCTGCCAGGAATATTATCTGAATGTTAAACATGAACTCAATTTATTCATCAGAATATGGCAAGCATGATACCAAAGGTCATTTTGTTTATATTGTCCTCTAGCTCCATAACCTACAGCCTGTTTCTTTCATCTTCAAACCTCAAAACACTCAACAATATTGGATGTTACAGTGGGGTAAGAGAACTGGACTTTTTTTTTTTGCAGCCTTTTTATTTGGAACTGGGGGGAGGAAATAGACTTGTTCAGCAGCAAGGAATAGCACAGAAAACATGAAACACTTCTGCTACATTATGGACTGGTAACAGATACCACGATTAGCTTGCCCTGGTATGAAGGATGTGTAAGAAGAGGTATGCATTGCACCTTAATATTCAAAATGAAATTATAGCTTTTTTGATTATTTAAGTGCTGGTCTTAGTCACATCAGTATAAGACCACAACAACCACATACATATTTTTCTTGGAAAACATGGCTACAGTCTTCACAGAACCTGTGAGCCAAATTCTGATATCAATTACGCTAGCAGAACTTTGTAATACTATCACATGCATATGCAGCTCCACTGTTCAAAACGGTACCTACAACAGGAGCAAGATTAGCTAAGAAACTGGTACCCATTCCTTAAATCATGATATGTTGTTCATACTATTAAAGATGATTCCAGCACTGAAAATGCTTGCTCCTACTCCCCTCAACACCTAAAGGCAGCTTGAACAAAAAAGAATTGAACTACACACACAGGTAAGCAGATAGATGGAAAAATGTGAACAGGAGCATCTATTTCAGCACAAGCAAAACCATTTGCTTCCTGAAGTGACAGAAACGTATTTCCATACTTTACTAATTCTCATTAGTTCTAAAGAATTATTATAGCAGGTTTCACCCCACCATCTGATAATTCAGTGTTAGTTTATCACACAGTTTGTTCAGATATGAAATTTGCTTTATTGAAGAGATATTTGCCTGCTGTCATATTGAATTGACAGCATTTTCACACGCTTGTATATTGGCTATAACAAAAGAAATGCCCATATGTTAATGTGCTATCGATAAAATCTGAAGAAACAAAACTGAGTATTGGTGCTTACGCTTTTCAAATCCAGTCCATAGAAACATTCAATATTATTGATACTTCCCACCAAAACACTCCTCCATGCACTATAAAGGGGAGACTGAAGAAAGTGAAATGTCTCAGACTTTACCAGAAGGAGCACCTTTACAGAAAACCCAGAGTAAAACACCCTTAATGCCAAAGGAAGCCACATGCAGAAACACTGCACTGAGAGAAGCCTGAGCAGGAAATGTGATGAAGACATTCAGAAGTTCAAGAGGACCAAATCCAGTGCAAATCCCTTTCCAAAAGTGTCAGCATCCCATCTAAGTGTGGGGCTGATCCAGAATGGCATTTTCATGACAGTGGGATTTTCTAAAACTTGAAGCAATAGACTTATTCAGGGTTTAATGACAATCCTGCCGAAATCATTAGGCATCAGCCTCTGTCTTCTCTGAAGTCAATTGTAATCTTACCTCTGATTTCAGTGGTGGCAGAATCAAGCCTTAGTCCCCCTCAAAGCATACAACTATAGTGACAATTTGAAGCATTAAGGTTGTATTTGAAGTGTGTGCATTAGTAGATCCTATAGTTCTATTTTTCCCCAATCATATCTATGTTATGCAAGTAGTTAGCAACCTCATCAGTTTGTTCTACTCATTCAAAGGCTTCCATTTTAAATTTCACAGATACAGCCACCTTAAGTCTAATGATTTCAAGGATTATTATTTTTTTTTTAAGAGACAGACAGCCATACACAAGTGCGTTAATTGACAGAGTACCTTACTTACCTCCATAATGCATTCTTATGTTTTATATACAGGTAAGCTTCAAGAGTGCATTTCTTAATCCAATGAAATATTTATGAGATCTGAGATCTGAAGTGTACATATTCAATTTTTTATGCACACCTTTACATGATTCATGAAATTCACCTATAATGTGAGTTCTTTTCATTAAATTTTGTTTTTATGTATCATTGTTACCCCTTTTTTACAATCAGATTTATATTGAACTGACAAATATCATTCAGGTATCTGTGAACAAAGTAGCTCTTACCTTTTGATAGAGATCATGGAGCTCTGGCACCTGTGGTAGATTTCTCTGTAAACAAACAAAAAAGAAATATATCCAGGATAAAACTAAATTTGCAGTGAAGCACAGTGCATTATATTACATGAGCTAGTTTATTAAGAGTTTCTTCATGAACACAAAATGGTCAGTACTATGTGGAATAAGAGACATTAAAAAGAATATACTGAATGTATATAGAAATGCATAGTCTCACTTAACCCAAAATGGATTTTCAATTGAAGATTGTTGCATTTCCAATCAAAAACATCTAAAAGGTTAGAAACATAGAATAGCTAGGGTTGGAAAGGACCTTAAGATCATCTAGTTCCAACCCCCCTGTCCTGGGCAGGGATACCTCACACTAAACCATGTCACCCAAGGCTCTGTCCAGCCTGGCCTTGGACACTGCCATGGATGGAGCATTCACAACTTCCCTGGGGTTAGCTGGATTTTCAGTCAAAAGTACATTCTTGTAAAACAAAGCTTAGACTTGCATTACAAACACAGGGAGTATTATTTTCTGGTGAGAGACAGTTTGAGACATATGTCAGTTGGGGTTTGTGCTAGGATTTTGGGGTTTGTTTTTACTTGCAGCTCTGCTGTAATGTAGGCAACACACAGGCTTTTGTCATCATTTTACAAAATACAGCATGGCAGTTAGGCATGTGGGAGCTATCTCACACACACAGCATAGAGGACTGTGAGCTCTGTTATCCAAGAAGCAGTATCTGATCCTGGTTCGTTTGAACTAAGTATGGCTCCACGTCCTTCCACCCTGCTCAGTGCCTCCTAGCTCCGTCAGTGATGTTACTGGTGAGTACCATCCAGCCCACAATAGATATTCCTTTGGCTGTCTCTAGAACCAACTACCCAAAACTTTGTAAACATGGGCTTGTCACAACAATCATGAACAACTTTTTACTACTCTAGAAAGAAGCAGCAAATATGGCAACACACTTATACCTTGAAAAATCAAAGATATTTCACACAGTTCAGCCAGCACTGTTAAGAGTGCAAAGCATTTATTTATATAACTAATACATAGCTGACATCTCACCTTAGCCCTTCTGTACTATTGGTTTTTTGCTTTTTTTTTTGGATACACAAGGCTTGGTTCGACATGCTAAACACATCTTTGTGGTACTCTCAACTCATACTGACTCAGTGGGAGACGAGGGCTTGGCACTGTGTACAATCTAGCCCTCAAAAATGCAAGTAATGAAGAGTTTACAATGTTATTTTTCAAACTGCTGAATAGCATAAGACTGCTGATATTGCATTACAGTGTCACAAAATCAAATGCTTTAACTTTCTAAATCATTTGAGGCACCAAATTGTACTACTTAATGCTAACTGCACTTTGTATTTATTTTTATTAAGAGGAGGAATACTTTTAAGTACTGACCCCAGCAACTGACCCTTTACACGAAATAATTCCTCAACTAACATTTGAATAATTTTTTCTTTCCCTTGATTTCAATGAGCAGAAAAGAAAATCCAAACATCATCCTTCTTTCCCTCATAGTTAAGATCAACATTTGCTCAAACATGAGTTACAGACAGAAGACAGAATTTCTCTCACAAAAATGAGTGTAGAAAACTTCTCTTAGGCTACAAGTTTAATTGAAGTTCAAAGCCAGCAAAAGAATTCTGTTTTTTAATACTAAATCCTGTAGTTGAAAATGCTTATTTTATGCATGTCTATAAGCACAGTGAGTATAGTTTTACATGTTTTATATATATATGTTTCACTTTAAGTAGTGAACTGGTTGAGATTAAGATTTTATTTTTCCTCAAAAAAGTTATTGTCACAAATAGCAGAAAATATTCCTGCAATAATTCCAGTGACAGGACTACCTGTGAGGACAGTGATATGAGCTCTGTTTACAGTCCAGAAAATATATACCATTTTTGCAATTAAGATGCAATAAAAAGAAGAGAAATTTTTAATGGCTGAAACCATAGTAAACACTAAGGTCAACTACTTACAGAACAGAAACTGACTGCAAGATTAGTTTTCCTTAAAGTTTTCCTCTAGAACCTTGTAATCTGGCATGCCAAGCAATACACCACTTCCGAGAAAAGCACAAGATTTTTCAGATTTGGAAAGTCACTAAGCCTTCAGAAACACAGGCCAATTCTACTTTTAGTTACCTTGCTAAGTTAGCCACAGCTCCTAGGGACACTTTAAAAAAGAAAAAAAAAAAAACCAACAAAAAACCAATAAAAGAAAACAAACCTAATTCTTCAGTGGTTTCATTTCTCCACTTTGTCAGGATTTCCTAAACTTGCACAAAACCCTCTTATTATCTCTAGCAACTGGCCATAAACTTGCTGGCTTTCAATACCTAAAGGAATTCTCTCACCCTCAGGAGCAAGAAATATTATTTGGACATCAAGGTTACCCTGAACCTCCAATCAGAGAGAAGAAAACTATACAAGCCTGGAAAAAAAACATTCCTGAAGCTGAGCATGCATGCCTGTGGCTGGGTGAAATCTTTTGTTTCACTCTTCTGGAATTCTTTCCTGAATTAAAAAATGTCAGTGTTGATAGCTCAATCTCCAGGAAAGTCTGTCACTTACGCCATCAGAAAAAAACAACGTTGATTTCCTGTTGCAGCTCTCATTCATGAGGCCAAAGGTGGGAACAGAAGCTGACTTCCTCTTCCTCTCTCAGGAGAGGATCATCACAGAGGTGTCCTGTGGAGGAGGATACAGAGTTAGCAGCCTAGTGTATGAGCCATAGTTTAGATTCATTTAGAAAAACTAACAAATCCAACAAGAGATGCTGCCACTTTCTTGGTAGTTCAAAGCAAAAAAGCACTGAAACAATTCATGGTTTATAACAAGGCAGATCACAAAGAATAAAACAAAATTAATGTTACATAAATCATGTAATCTCTTTCCCGATGCAGTTCATTAAGAGCTTCAAGAATAAATCAAAATAACATTGCCAAAAAAAAAAAAAGAGAAAGCAGACATAATTAGATTTGTAAAACCAACTCATTGTGTTAGCATTCCAAAATGCCTTGAAAAGCACACCAACTATTTTTTAGCTAAAAGCATCACTAGAGAGAATCCTTTTCTTTTCAAAAACAGCTTAGCATATAAGTAGCCTATCCAGTGACTCCACATACTGCTCCATGCTGCTTTTTCTCTTTCTCATTTTTAAAAGGCAATGCATAGTGTGCTCAGCTAAGTATCCAGGGTAGCAAAACTGAAGAGCTGAGTGTCTGAAGTTACCAGAGCACAGAAACTGTGAGAAGGTCACATTCTTTTTTCCAGCAACTCAGGAAGGCAGGAGAGCTCAGATTTTATGCTTTCACTTATTCTACAGAAGGGAGACATGCAGTGCATGAAACCTGCTGGACTCTATACTTACTCACAGCCCTGGAGACCACGGATCTGGTTTGGGTTTTTTGTACTTTAAAACCATAGTAGGTTCTTACAAGTTCAGTAGAGCTGAGAGGAAGAGCAGCTGAGATATGCCCCAATGAGCAGCTACATACTTTAATAAGTTGCTACATGCTGTACACTATATAATATTTATATGTCTTAGCACTTTTTAACTTCTCAGAAATTTCTACCAATGAAAATTTTAGCAATTTGTCTGTGTCCACTCAAAGCTTCTTTGATATTTGGCTGCAAAAAGACTTTTTTTTCCTGAAAATCTACTAGCATAGTCTATGAAAACTATTTTTTTTTCTGGGTTTGAAAATCATAAGCACTTCCTAATGCCAATGTTCCTCTTCTAATTTACAAATGAAAGACAGGAGATAGCACAGCAAATGTGAGTGGAACAGAAAGGTTTGTCAGTCTCCCCAGATTTATGTTGTGAATTTGCATAGAACACAACAAAAATATCCCTCACAGCAAGACAAATACTTCAGTTTTTTATTGAAGTGAAATCATTAAGTCACTAGACTAAATCCTAGTTTCATTTAAGACTTTATAATCCTAAAATCTTACACAAAGGCTAGAGAAAGTACCAACAGAAGTTCACCTTGAAATTTAATTTCTCCCTTCGTAGAGAGAATTTCCCGGAACAAAATGCAGCAGCGTGGTGATGCTGATGGTCATGAGAATCTGAGTATTTTCATTACATATATACAGAAGCCTTCAACCCTGAATTAGCATTTAATATGCACATCTGTATGCACAGGATTGCAGTCTTCTTCACTTTCATAAGACCTCCAGGTAGGGGGTTCCACTCGACCATGCCACCATGCACATAGGTTCCTCACACACATAGGGACCACCAGTACATCTTCCAGGAATTCAAACTGTATCCCAAGAGGTCAACTAGTCTTATATAAATCATTACAACATCAGCTCAACTTTCAGATACTAGAAAGAAAGAAAGAAGCAATGATCCAGAACCTGGGCTGACATGTCAACCTATGAGTTTAGAAACCACTCAGGGACCACTGGAAAATCCTCGGTGCTTTTGTCTACCTTGTCTGTAAGGTGAATTAATACTACTGCTATTTCACAAAACCAAAAGGAGAAATATTACAAATATGGAACATTTGGAAATTATCTAAGATTCACAAGTGATGTAAAATTGTAAGAAAATATACTATGCAAAAAATCTGCAAACCCAATAATTAGAACAACTAGAGCCAGGTAAGGAGATAGAAAATGTCATTCAGACCAGAAAAGGCATCAGGAAGTTCTCCTTGAGAAGAAAACTACAGTCACAAGCCTCCCTTTGGGGAAAAGAATAGCAGACAGGCAAATAAAACATGTCAATCAAACCCCAAACACAACTAAAAACACTTCAGCAAGTTAAATATGTTAAGTCCTTCATTTCAACCTATTAAGGGTTCTAGAAAGTCTCCAAAAACACAATCCAGAGACAGACATTTGCACAGCATTCTCTGGAACAAGCTATTTTATAGTTCAAGAGCAAGGTGATTACAAAAACCCTTACCTTTGTCATGTGTAGTCTTGAAGCATGCACAAGAATACTGTTTCTGATATTGTGCTGGAAATAAAGCCCCAGTAGTGACAAATGAAGGCGAGACCTAGCAGGTACAGCAGAGCAGGCTAGCATGTGTCCTGTTTTAAAGTAATGGCCTTATGCTTTTTCAGTTGCATTTGCACATTACAAAATTCTGAGTAACTGGAGTTGCTCTTAACTGTTGCAGAACAAGCTTGTACTTTTCAGATGTCAAGTGCAACAGAATAAATCTGTCATGCAAGTTAGCCAAATAATACAAGAATCAATCATTTTTAAGCGCGGGGCTAACAAGAGTTGTCATTGAAGGATCAAGCTCACAAGCCTTGCTCACAAGCATTCAGCTAGCTGCAGATATCTCTGAAAGCATTCACTAACTGAAAATTGCTGTTTGGGTAGTAATTATTAGTCTCTCGGGTTTTAATCTAACCAATGAGGAAAAAAAACCCCATTTAGATTTAGATGACCAATTATTTACAGGCAAGAACTACCCATTAAATGATATTTAAAGTCATTCATTAATAATCCACAGCCTGAACTTTGTTCCCTAACTATACTGTGGATACTTACATGATTATAAATACAACTGTAGAAATCAAAATGATACATGAAGGAGGAAAAATGCTAAATGGCTCACATAAATCACATGTAATACATAAATTGACTATCAGTAAGCACAAGACTATATTTAGCAGTCAAAACTATTGCTCCTTTTTTACTTTTATGAGAAATTGTCTCCCCAACACTTCTGCATATTTCCTTATTTTACAATGTAGAAGAATGAAGATGTGACAGATGATACAATTTTCTGGAGCAAAACTCAACAGTGGAGACAGGGAGGAACCCAGATGCCTTTATTTTCAATGCAGGGATTATACCAGACTTCATTCCTGTCATGGGTTCAGCAGTAGCAGTCATTTTTCTCCTTCTTAGTAGCTGGTGCAGCACTGTGTTTTTGACTTGTG
>JAOEHY010009063.1:0-15710 GCA_025447955.1 Psilopsiagon aurifrons
GTTAAACTTCATCAGGTTGGCATCAGCCCACCTTACAAGCATGTCAAGGTCCCTCTGGATGGCATTCCTTCCCTCCAATGTATCAGCAAAACCACCCAGCTTGGTGTCATCGGCAAACTTGCTGAGGGCGCACTCAATCCCACTGTCCATGTAATCGACAAAGATGTTGAACAAGACTGATCCCAACACCGATCCCTGAGGGACACCACTCGTTACTGGTCTCTAGCTGGATATTGAGCTGTTGACCACAACTCTGCGTACGGCCATCCAGCCAGTGCTTTAACCACCAAATG
The DNA here is from genome assembly GCA_025447955.1 of Psilopsiagon aurifrons. Lineage (NCBI taxonomy): Eukaryota > Metazoa > Chordata > Aves > Psittaciformes > Psittacidae > Psilopsiagon > Psilopsiagon aurifrons. The sequence goes on from JAOEHY010009063.1 coordinate 294, forward strand.
GTCCATCTATCAAACTGATGTCTTTCCAGTTTGAAATCCTAGTAGGTTGTCTTTTTCAAGTATCCAGCCCATCCCCCTCCACCTACACTGCTATACACAACAATGCAGTAAATCAAAGCCTCAGAAATAGTAATGGTCTAAGGTGGCTTTACTTTTAGTCTTGATGTTACTCTTTTCTTTATTCTTTTTGAACATAGCATCTTGCAACTTCAAGAGTGTTTCCAACCTGAAAAATACACAACAGACCAGAAGCAGGGTGCATTTAGCTATTTTACTGTGGCCACCCACAGTGAAAACCAAATTTGAGCACACAGCAGGATTGTACAAATAATAGACGATATTTTAATTAGGTACTGATCTAGGTGCTACTGTTTATTAAAATGAGAGATTTCATTACAAAGTAACTTTGCAGTGTTAAATTTGCCCAGTTCTGTTTGAGTTTGAGATGGTTCAGAAAAGCAAAAACATGTAAGTACAGGCTTCCTCAGTGTCTGCTGTCTCCTTGGCCTCTGCTATTCTGAGCATGCAGCGGCACATGTTCTTATGAGCCGGCAGGATTCAGGACCGCAGTACTTCAGGCAAACACAAATGAAAATGAGTATTATATTAGAAATATAATTTTGCATATGTCACATTAGAAAAACCCACAAAACCAAACCACAGCTCCCCCCAGCAAAGAAAAGAGTGCTGCCGAAGCCATGGTTCTGGATTCGTGCCCATAAAATCTAGTCACACTTCTCTTTGATCTGACTTAAATGTCTCTCATTTCGGTGAATTGTTTTAGTGACATGATGTAAAACTCTTAAAAGTCATAGGAACCTTGTACATTTAAGCATAATCAATACTAAGGAAACATGCATTATGCATATCTGGAGTATTAAAGTTACTCTGTATGCATGAGAGAATCAGCATCCACACTAGCAATCTTATTTCACTTGAATTCTTTTTTTTCTATTTCTGTGTTCCAGTAAAATGGAGCACAGAAAAAATAAAACTGTGCTAAACCCATCAAATAATAGGTTTAAAAAAGTAATTGGTTTAAAAAAATAAAATAAAGCAACCTTTTTGGCCCTTGTGAGTCGTTCACACTTGCAGGGTACATTAGCAGTTGGGCATTTTAAGGCTGGAGTGACTTGTGTGCAGTAGCAATATGTCTGGCCTGTTACTAGCTGCCATGGTAAGAAGCAGCGAGTTTCTTTTAAATAGAGCTGACAAAAGTGATGTAGCATACGCTTCCAGGTTTGCAGCAAATCTGTGTAGGTGCTTAATGATTTTAAACCCTGCAGAAGGTTGCTTTTGCCACAAATGCAGCAGAGCTTTTAAAGATATGGAGCAGGCTGTACAATAACTCCTATGCTGCAGCTTCAACTGCTCTCAGTAATGTTCCCTGGCTTCTGCAGCTGCAGTCTTCTCTCTTCTGGGTCCTTGGGGTATTGCAAGACTAACTTTACCAAGAGGAGAAATAGCTTTATAAATATGCTGTATCCCAGGGTGTGAAATATTCTCCCATCAGCTCTACTTAGTGGTGTTCTAAAAGCTCCCCTTCTTGAGCTGGCCTGTATTGCCTCTTCCTTGTGTATCAGCTTCACCACAGTGTGGGTAAGTCCTGGCTGCAGAGGTGTTTTGGGACCTTTTCCTGTGCTCTCGGTGAGAGTTTTGCAACCTCTCACCTAAAAAAGGTCCACAGGGGTTTTAGGCAGTTTGCCAGTTTCTAGCAATAGTTTTCCTCAGTGCTTGTCTGGGAACTGGCTGCTTGCTGCCTGTAGATTTCTCCTAAGCAATGGATGCCTCCAATTGTCTTGCTATTTCAGGCTTCCTCTTAAGCAAGTCTTAAAGCTATTTTGTTTAGAAAGGCACAGGCGGCTTTGCAAGGCACATACGTGCTTGAAGTAGCAGCAGTACCTTGCCCCAAGAGGTTATGTTGGCTTTCAGTCCTATGGGGAGAAAATCAGGCCTCAAAGTGTCCTGATCACTGCATCTCCAACAGTACTTAGAAGCGACGTGTAACAGATATTATCATCTTTTCCAGTTGAATTGTGATTTGGAATTTTCTTCCTGCTCAGGGTGTTAAACACTTTGCTGAACAGGAATGAGTCGTATGCGTTGTTTTGGTGGAGAATGCAGAATGTGCTGACATTTGACCTGATAGCCACTTCAATGCTCTTTTGCTCAGATGAAATGTTCGCCCATTACAGTGGTGCCATACTACGTCACAGATGGACTGATAGTGAGTGAGAGTACTCTTGGGTTGGGTTCTGGACTTACATGGCAAGGAGGCGGAATTTTCCTTTGTGAGTTATTGCATTAAAGGAGAAATTTGGAGGAAGAAGTATGATCAAGAGTCTCTAGTTAGCAAAACTTGAGGAGACAGCAGATCTTGTCCGAACTTGCATAATGAGACCATGTCAAGAAAGACCGAACAAGACCAAAGCCAAGAAAGAAACAAATCTGCCTGAATTCTGTACGTTCATCGTCATGAGTCTGTTCCTCTGGGGTTTAATTTTTTTTCCTTAAACAGGGAAAATGAAGGATCTCTTTAGTCTCTGGAGTGCCACAATATGGTCTCCCACTACTCTTGGCATTTTTCTTTCATCACTGGAATGTTTCTGTGCTTGTCCCTTGCTCAAGGATTTAAGCCATTTATGTTGTTTGTTTATAATAGAGTTCTGGTGGGAAGGCAGATGTTATGTGGGAAAGCTATTTTCCGGATCTGTTTATCCCTGTTATGTGGAATCTCACAGACCACCAGTAGCAAGTAGCTATTAAGCATCAGCTTTGAAATACTGGCATTTTTAGAAGAGGAAATGCATTAGTTCTTGTAAGCAGCTTTGCAGCAAAAAAACAATGATTGCTTGGCATGCTTTGCCTTAGCGTTTAAAATGGACATGAGTATGTCTTTGTTTCTATATAGCCATCTGACCTTTTGAAGTATTGGTATTTTAGGAAATGGTCTGTATTTGTTCATGTCTGACAATAAACAGCTGACTTGAATTCCCAAAATACATTGTCTAAGCAATACTTAGCCATGAAGAGATGGTTCTAAATAAATCTCATTTGAATGCCTGTATTCAAAATTAAAAATCAAAGGTTTTGCTTTCACTCATCTTTCTCTACCTTGCCATCTTGGGGTACTTCAGGGACCTTAGCAATTACATTGTATGCTATTACGGTGGCAGACGAGCTGAAAAGGGCAAGTCTTAAAGTTTCAAAGAATTTCTGTTTCAAAATACAATCTTAAAGGTCTGGTCTTTGGCTCTCTTCTCCTGATTCTTTCCAGCGTGTATTTCACAACAGGCTGAATTCAGAAATTGTAAAGATTTAGGAGGAAACAAATCAACATATTAATGTTTTATCAGGAAAGAGTCCTAAGTAGGGTATCCATGCACTTGTGAAGGCTAGAAAGCTTCTTGCTCTTGACTATCTGTTACCCTTGACTGTCTATTACCTTTGACTATCTGTTACTCTTGCCTGTTACCTTTGAATATCTGTTTCTCTTGTCTGTTACTCTTGACTATCAAGAATCTGTAGACTTGCAAATGGCCAAAGCTGCATGTGTTGAAGAGGGTGAAGTAGAGTCTGTAGAAAGGCAGTTTTTCCATTTGCTTCTTGTTCAGCCAAAGACATTAGACATAGATGGAAAACATTTTCCTCCTTACGGGGAGGATGACCACAAAACTAGAACAATTTTTTTTTATCAGTAGTTGAAGAAAATACGTAAGCACACACTGTGGCGTGTGTTTGAAATTGGCAGAAATCTAAATTATTTAGGGATTGTTCTCAATAGTCAGTGTCTGAATAACTTTAGGGGCATTTTTGTCCTAGGTTGCAGTGCGAGGCAAATTGGAATTATCCTGTTTTGAGTTGTAGCCTGGCAGCCAAGATGGGAGACGACTTCAGGCTTGCTCCCTGTCTCCAGGCTCTGCATGGGCTCTTGGGGTGAAACCAGCCTGGTTCTAGGGCATCTGGTCTGTTCTGAGCTCGGATACATGGGATGAAATGTTCTGCAGAAGTTTTCTGGCCAGTTCTGAAGATGGGGTGGGGGGAAAGTATGTGTTTAGGAATGTTGATTTTTGAGCCCAGTTAGTGTTTCTTTGTAGCAGCAGTTGTACAATGAATTGTCAGCAGGGGCTGCTTCTGTTTCATCCAGTGGGTAGTATACACTACAAGAGTCAACTGTAGGAGTCCTTGGAAGCCTCATGCTACGTATTTTATCACTGCAGCCTAGTTTGCTCAGCTCTGTTTTAAATGGGACAGAAAATGCCACTGGGATTCACAGCTTGCCTGTGCGTATGCGTGCTATAGAAAATGGGAAATCTTGCCCTCCTAGCTTTCTGCTTAGGATCAGATTTAGTTAGCATTTAGCAGAGAATTGCTTTAGACAGGAAAATTAGATAGGGAAAGGTTGCAGCAATTAATATTATTAATTTGTGACTGCAGCTCTGGAGGTAATTCAGTGCTCTGTTGAACTTGGTGGTGAGTAACTCGGACTCCTCATGCCTCTGTTCCCCTTTCAAAATGCATATATTACTTCTCCTGTGACAAAAGTTGTGGGGAGAAATCCAGATAGTGATTGCAAGGTGTCACTCAATGAATCATATATCTCTGTAAAAAACACTGTTTTACTTCCATAGTTACTAGCAAATGTAATCCAAATAACGGGAACCTTTGGCTTTTGTGTACAGCACTTACACCTCCCAAGATGCCTCTTGTTACTGGAAAATTGTGTTTCACCACCTGTTATTTGTTTCTTTCATGGTTGTGGAAAGAGATACAGAACTCTTGGGGTTTAATTAATCTTTGATCTGTACCTGCAGGCAGGGTGGAATGGGGGTTTGGCATTTTTTGCTACTCTGGTATATTCAAATGCAGCCTCTGCAGCTGTGGGGAGGTGTAGAAAGCTGCAGGGCACCTCCCAGTAGGCTTGATGAGGGCAGGTTAATTGTGTCATGTGCTGTCATGATAATCCTGGTGTACGGTATCAGTCTTCATTTGGCGCAGCGGAGAGTGGGACCTAACAGAGTAAAACAATGCGTTACTCCGTCTGCTTTCCAAGTGCGTGTAGAGTCTGCTAAGGAACTACAGCAGCACTTTGACTGACTTGAATCCTAACCATAAATGTCTTCGACAGAAACCTGTCAGAGGCTATTAGCCTTCAGGTTTCCTCCCTGTGAAGCTCTTCTGTGCCTGAGGCTTTGAAGCGGTAGAGTGAAGCTCCTCCCTGGGTGAGGGAGTGCAGTCCAACCCTGGCCTTGCTTTACATGGTTTTGCATGAGTGCCCGAGGGCTGCAGCAAACCTCATGTGACATTTGCCATGCAGATGGAGCGGTTTTTCAAGGACATCTGTGTCCTTTTTCCTTTCCCTCCCCCATCTGAATTTGTCACAGAAATATGTAAGATTGGGCTTTCTTTTAAAATATGTTCACAAGAGGCTTTCTGTTATGTAGAGTAGCTGCTTGGTGGTTGTTGAGAGAGATCTAAAAGGTGTTTCAGAGCTTATGTACCTATTTTATTCATTGCTACGATTAGGCTGTTTGGTTTTGCATGAGTATTAAATGGGACAATAATATATAAGGAGCAAAAGTACGTTAAAAAGTAAAATACATGATAAGTGTTCTGTTTTCCTTCAACAGACGTACATCGGTAGCGTGGTGATATCAATAAACCCCTACAGATCTCTACCCATTTATACTCCTGAGAAAGTGGAAGAATACAGAAACCGAAACTTTTATGAACTCAGTCCTCACATGTAAGTACAGTGAAGCAAGTTTTAGTTTTCATTCTGTCCTGGAACAGATGGTGCCAGCTGTCTATCTCCTCGAAAGGTCTGTGTTGATTAAAGCAAACGAAACAAATATCACACTGCCACTCCCCCCAAATGAGTTTTTATTAGTTCATCCTTATTTTAAAGAGAAGTCAAGATGAGCTGCTCTTTCTGTTTCGTCTATTAAGATCCTGGTATATGCATTTTGGAACATTTTCCTCTAATTGTTAGCAGTAGCCTTTATTACTGCATTGTAAAGTAGTCTGTTTTCAAGCAAATCTGTTTCTTACAAAGTCCAGATTGCCTTGTGAAGGCCTCTAAGCGTCAAATATGTTTGAGTCATATAGCGTTACTTTTGATATCTGAAACTCTTAATTTCTATCTGCACAATGCAAAAACCGAAAAACCCTCATGATGAATGCAGAAACATATTGGATGTGTCTGAATGGTAACTGTAGGGAAATAGAAGCTTGGTCTCCGCTGTGGTGGGTGGAAATGGGCCCATTCTAAGAGGTCAGCCAAAGTGTCATGAATATACAATGCAAATTTTAAGGCTAAAATATGCATCATATATACAGACATACAATATTGCAAAGTACGATTTGCATATGATGTAAATTCCAAGTTGAAATTTAGGAATAGAATACTGGGCAGTAGGTCTAAGCTCTTATCCTGACTTTCGTTCACCTTCTGCAAGTCCTCTACAGGAGTGCATATTGCAGAGGAGTCAAAGACCTTTTCATGTGGTCATAGAGAACAGACACAACCCATATTATTTGGTTGTAATTATTGAGAGTAATGGAATGTGGTTAAGTCCTATTCATAATAGGACAAGACTCTCATCATGGATATGGGTGTTATGGCTGAAAATGAGGTACCTGGTCTTCAAGGTCTGTATGTTGCAGTAATGGTTTTATCTTGTTCGACATCACAGTGATGAGATTAAAGCCAGCTGTTTCTCTCCTTGTTGTGACACGAGGACAGAGAAGTGTTTCCAGTGTGCTGGGAGGTACCACCTGACTTTTCAGTCACATATTTAGGAGATTGACTTGAGTGATCAGTGATAAGTGCCTAAACATGGCCATACATTCATGCATCTTCCTTCAGCGTTAGCTTTTAGGTTAAAAGCAAATTATGTATGGAAAGAGTTCTGGAAGTTATTCTGTTCTGATTAACATTTTGCCTTCACACTTCATCTGTATACATTGGCTAAAATGCAAACAGCAAAAACATCAGATCAAATAAGCTTCAGGTAATTCTTGGCCATCTTGGATCTGAACTCTGGCTATGTTCAGGTTTTCTTCTTGTTTTTGTTCAGCAAACACAATTGCTTGCTAAATTAACACAGTTGCTTGCTAAAAGGACTTTCTGCTCTGCTAACTTTGTTCAGCTGCATAAAATTTGTTGTCATATGATGGAAGGTTTTAAAAAGAGAGTCTGAGAGTTAGTTTGAAATTCTAAAAGTCAGTGCTATGTACTTAATGTCCTGGGTTCAGCAGTGGCAGTCATTTTTCTCCCTCTTAGTAGCTGATGCTGTGCTGTGGTTTTGACTTTCAGCCTGAGAACAGCTCTGATAACACTGATGGTTTCAGTTGTTGCTCAGTAATGTTTACTCTGACCAAGAGCTTTCTGAGTCTTATGCTCTGCCAGCAAGGAGGAGAAGCCGGGAGGAAGCAGAGACAGGACACCTGGCCCAAACTGACCAAAGAGGTATTCCATACCACAGCACATCATGCCCACTATATAAACTGGGGACAGTTCCCCAGAAGGGTTAGAGCACTGCTTGGGTCGGGCTGGGTATTTTTCGGCAGGTGGTGAGCAGTTGTATTCTCTTCCTTTGTTATTCCCCTTATCATTATTGTTATTGGTGGTAGCAGCAGTGGTTTGTGTTATATCTTAGTTACTGGACTGTTCTTATCTCAACCTGTGGAAGTTACATTCTTTCGATTCTCCTCCCTCCAGTAGCAGGGGCAAGGAAGAAAGTGAGGGAGTGAGTGACTGGCTGTGTGGTTTTGAGTTACCGTCTGAGCTTAAACCGCAACACTTGGTTGCATGTTGAATCAAGTACATAATAATATATTGACCTCCACTTTTTTCTATCTCTGTTGAGAAATGATTTTCCACAATAAAAATGGTCAACTGTCATTCTTGTACGTATTTTGAGAGTCTTAACTTGGTAGAAAAACGTTTCGTGAACTTCGTGCATCGCTGTTGACAATAATTGTATGGTCAGGCTCTGGTCCTAAAGCAAGAACTTCTGGAGTCCAAAACCAGTAAAAAACAACTTTAAGAGCAGTAGATGGAAGTGAGAAAATGTTGACTTTTTAACTTATGTCAGGTCATCTCGACTGTGTGATGGATTTTGCTTGTGAGTTTGGATAGAGTACCAAGTCACTGAAAGTGTGAGGCTAATTTGTCATGGACAGATATGATCTCTCCACCAGTTTTCTTTATTTGATATTGCTTCTGTATGAAAATTTTGTCTTCTGACACCTGCTAAGTGGACAAAACATCTTTAAACATACAGGATTAGGAAATAGTGTTTCTTACGGTTTCTTTTACACAGTGTTTTCGTCTCAGACTGTAGAAGTATAAAATGAGCCTCCTTTGTGGTCACCTGGCTTCCTTTCCCACTTGTCTGTAGATTCTTATGAGAACTGCAGAATTAAGAGCACAAAGTAGTCACTGGTAAACTGGTACCACTAAAACTGGTAAACTTTCACCATCTTTAAAAGACACTTTTTAAATACTGTCAGCATATGAAATAAGTGCAGTGTAGGCTGCCCTATGCCATCTCTGACAAGCCTAAACATCTTTTCATTCCTTTTAATGTATAGTGCCTTGTGCTGTAGCCTAAGGATTCATGCCAGTCCAGCTGTTCACTCTGTGAACATAGAGGTGGTACTTGAATACTGGTTGATAGACCATGAGATGCGCTTACAGTGTGTCCATATAGTCCTGCTGCAGCCAAGCCTGGGCTGTTCACCAATAGGGCACTTACTTACCATGCTGGTCAGTGCAGACCAAGAACTGGGTTTGGGACAGAGCTGGCATTATCCCAGCCTTGGAGCTTGCAGCTAATTCCAGGGTTGACTGATTTGGCAGTAGCAGACTACAGTTAAAAGCAGGGTTCAGGCATATCTGGGAAGGATGCTACACTTCCACAGAGACCTTCCAATCCTCAAGGTGGTTTTTTTTAGCTGATCAAGAGCTTTAATGAAGAGCTACTGAGACACAAATTGCTATTTGTGGTATTTCTTGTGACGTGGGGGTAAAAAACCCAACATTGATTTGTGGAGATGTATGCACTGATTTTTCTTTGATGTGTAAATCTCCATTGAGCCATGGCCTCTTGAGATGAATTGATTGTGGGTAAGCTCACTGTACCACTTAAGTGTGCTTTGGGAAAAGACTTTTGGTTCCTATTGCGTCGCCCTGAGCAAAGCAAAAGTCTTGACCATTTATAAGAAAACTAATGCATATGACCCAGAAATAAAATGATATACAGTGTGTTTCATACTTCAGCATCTCCTTTCTACAAATAATCAAATGAATTTTATTACTAGTGCTAGCTAGAAAAATGCAAACAATTTATTACAAGAAAATTCTAGCAGTGGTTTGCTTTGAGATTCCTATAGAAACCAGGTCCGTATGTCATCAAGTCTTCCATCAGAAATAAAGGTGGTGTCACCTGTTGGCATGATTGCTCATGTTCTCCAAAGTCTGTGATTTTGGAGAGAATTCAGCTTTGGGAATCCCAGGTTTTAAGTGTCAGCTTCTCTAGATGAGACAGCTATGGGATATTCCCAGAGCTCTGCCTCTGTGTGGAGGCTCCTGAGAAACCAAGGAATCCAAGTAATGTTTTGATTATTTACCAGCAGTGCTGTATGACCTTCTGTCTCTGCTTGAGGTACATGCAGGGGTTTCAGTGTGATGGATCGGTGTAGGGAGGATATGCATGAGAATACGAACTGTCCCAGCAAAATAGTGGGCTTGGTGAGCAAATGAAAACAGAAGGAAAAGGAGAAGTGTATAATGACATGAAGGAATTCTGTACCTTAAAAAATTTTTCCCGTAGATCATCACTGAAGGAAACATACCTATGGGAATGAAAAAATCTATTCATGAGTTTTCTTAGCTGTAATCTGAAAGAGGAGGGGAGTGAACACCAAGTCATCTGCTCTGTGTTTCCTCAAGAGCGTCTGTGAGAGTGACTGATGCTTTCAGTGACGCCAGTTAATTCTTAATTGCAGGGTTTGAGCAAGGTTGGCTTTTGGTTTGTTTTTTTACTGTAATGATCTTGGGAGATGAGAGTAAGGCCATGGGCACACACTGCATGGGCAGACAAACTGAATTTCTGTGAGAACGTTTCTGTTCAACTGATTCGGGATCTTATTATACCTGATAAAATTATATATAGTGTTATATCTGACCAAAGAGATTTTACTTTAATAGGTAGTTCCTCTCTAAATGCACCACTGTTGTTGTGACATCATGTTAATAAAGTGTTATTTCTCTACGTCTCCTGGAATGCTTGTTTTCATAGTCTGTGGCTATTTTCATAGCTGTAATACGAAGTTTACCAAGCTCTTTAATTGTTGTTTGAAAACATTTTGTTAATCTTGCCGGCCTTGTCTTTATCTGCAAGGCAGGATCAAACTTGTCCCTGACTTCACAGGGCAGAGTATGACATTTCAGTGTTCAAACAGTTTGCTGCTTGATTTGTGCTGTCCTTACACTTCTGTTCTGCTCTTTCAGTTGATGTAATTACTCTTTCAGTTGATGTAATTGCTACTTTGCTTACCTTGTTGGGTGAGCTAGACATGAGAGAGAACCAGGATGTCTATCTTACTAATTTACATTGACTTCCACCAGTGACAAAGGCAACTGTTGGCATCTTTGAAAGGAAGGCAATGGGCAATAAATCACTTATCACACCATTTATTTGTAACCATCATGCCCCATCACTTTCCTACTAGCTACAGATTTGCTCTAAGGGATTGCAGAGTAGGTGCTTTCTTGCATTTCCTATTTCAGCATCAGCTCCTTGCTCCTGTTAGATTTCTGTCTCTGGCAGGTAGGGCATTTTTTTTGCTCTCCTTTATGTTCTGAAAAGCCTTTACCTGCTTACATCAGAAGAATCACAGTTTATTTTAAGTGGAGGGACAAAATAGAAAGTATCAACTGTACTGCTAACAGCAAGCTACAAGCAAATAAGACTTCTGAGTCAGTGTGTGTTTTTTAGCTATGCGTTGTAACATTTATGGTGAATAACTGGGACAGCCTGCAAACAGCTGAAGACAGGCAAATAGCTCTTATTGGACATGTATTTAATTCCACTTATGTAATGTTCCTGTATATTTTGTTTACTTGTTACTATTTTTGGATTAAAAGCTTTCAAATTCAGGCAATTGAAACTTTTGCAGGTCACTGATGAAAACCAGCTTGCCTTTACATGAAATACAAGCACAAAGATACCAACCTGATGTTTATTGCAATGCAAGAATGAGGAACTTATTGATGTCTCCCATTTCAGTGATCATCATATCAGTAATTATTGGGACACATCATCACCCTGCAGTTATCTGCACTTATTCTGACAATAGATACAATTTGCTGTTTCCTTGACAAGTTTTGGGCTGGTGTAAGCAGTGAATACAGAAGTTACATTTTTGCTTCTGGCTTTTTTTGCTGGTATTCCAGGATTGCACATCTTTGGAAGCGCCAAGGTTACAGTAGCTCTTTTTCCTCCTTGATTTAAAGTAAATATTTCTGTCTGAAGGGCATAATAAAGCCCCAGCTGTGAAGGATAAGTTTTGCCTGTATGTAAAACTAAACGTTTCGCTATAGGTAGCACAGTTTTAGCATACACAGTAGCTATCTTTGTTTGCTGAAGAAGGGGTGGTGGGGTGAGAGCCTGTGCCATCGTTTAGTGTCCTTTTTTGTTCTAGATTTTTATTTCCTTTCCAGCTTGTCCTTGTCTGATCTTCTTTTGTTTTAATTTTGTTTTGGGCTTTTTTTGGAGGGGTTAATAGGTATTATTTATTATCGTTGTTGCTATTATTATTTAATTTTTATTTTTAAAGCCCCACCATGGCTTTGTTCACCTCACAGCAATTATTAACAATTATTATTTCTAATAGTTCCTGACTCCTTCAGAGGCACAGTCTTTGAACTTGCTTATGTGGCTTAGCCACATGTCCTTCAGAGGCTCATGTGCCTCTGTCAGAGATTTGTAGCCAAGGGAAAATGATCACTTCAATGGTTAGTTGGCAAAATTAACCGCTGGGCAGGGAGGGAACATCCAGGGCTGACAGAAATCATAAATAGCAATTAGGGAGGACTGCCAGGACCTAATTGTTAAACCCATGCTAGGAACGAATTGAAAAAAGAAGGTGTAAAAGAAAAACCTACAGAGAATATTGGAGTCTTATTTTGGAAGGGGTCAAATTTATTACTTGCTTAACCTCTATCGGGAGGCAGTACTGGATATGGTGTATCCATAAATGTAAATCGCTCAAGTGTATAGATGAAAAGGGGATGGAGCGTCACACTTCCTTCAAGAGTCAGAAGGACTGAGAAAAGCCCCTTATATTGCAGGCTGCTGGCACACCTCCCATGGGATATGCAGGTTCCTAAACTTTATACTTGGTAGGAGATTTCAGAAGTCCTTTTGAGAAAACAGAGTTTTGAGGAAACCAGTTGTGGTGTGGCCATATTGGAATGACCATTTGATTCTCTGAAGAGCATTTTGGAAGTGATTGGTGAACTGGAAGGCTGAGGGTATAAAGAAGGTTTCTCTCACATACAACAATGAATTTAGCTTTTTCCTGAAATCTGAGCAGGGCTGTTTTAGTTGGTTTAGGTAACACATGGTGCAGCCATCTCTCTCACCCCAATACTTCAGAGGTGGGTATAGTCTAATTGACAAGAACAGTAGTTGCTTGTTTGCTCCTGGTATTAGACTGCATGCGATTTTGTAACAATGGATAATAATACAGGAACTGATTTATAACAGGATGTGCAGTTGTAAAGAGGCTCAAAAAAATGCAACCAACACCCAAGAAGTATAAGCAGCCTGGAAAAGCAGTGTTTAGATGAATATTGTGCTTTATTTTAGCTTTTAAATGGTCTGGACATTTAGATGGGATTCCAAAGTTCACTGGAATGAGCCTTTCCACTGGTCCTCTAAGAAGTGCTGCCTAAATTAAGAAATGAAAAGGCCCTCTGAATTCTTTTTGAATGGCACTGGTGCTGCCATTCTTCTCTAAGTGTCCAGGACACAGGATTTAAAATGTGAAAACGTTATGATGCTGTGTGTAGCTGCAGAGCTTTAGCACAGGTAGGGTGGAGCTGCCAGAGTTGCCTGCACCCAGGCTTGCCCAAACATCAGACAATTTGGTGGTGTGGAGTCTAGGTGGGTTTTTATGTTGTTAAGGCATTTAAACGCTCCCTAAAATAAGGAGTGTCTATAGACTACATGGAATAGAAAAAAATGCATCAAGATAAAACTGTCATAGAATCATAGAACAGTTAGGGTTGGAAAGGATCATCTAATTCCAACACTTCTTCCATGAGCAGGGATGCCTCACACGAAACTATTGCCCAGGCTCTGTCCAGCCTAGCCTTGAACATTGCCAAGACTGTGCTCCCAAATACCTCAGAAGGCAGAAAGGACTCTGCCTCTGATCTCACTCTCCACCATCTCTTGGTCCCTCAGAAGCCACAGCAGCATACACTGCCATGACAAGGGTACTCAAAAGCACCAGTTCCCCTGGCTCACAGACATTGTTGGTGTCACAGCCATGCCAGTTGGCAGTACTGTCAGCCCTGCTGCCAGAGCCCCTCCTCTCTGGGCAGGACCCCCCTGGCTGTGGTGGAGCCTGCTCCTCCATCAGTTTCTCATTTGGAGAGCTTTGTGTGGTCCTGGCCGACACTCGTGTCCAATGGGCTTCTTGAAGAAGCTTGCAAAAATGCAAGGATTGGGTCCCTTTAAAACATGTCAAGTTTGTAAGGGAACCACTTAACTCCCGATCTATTCCAGATGCTTCTGTAACTTTATAATTGGTGTCATGGTGTATGAAGGAAAATAATGTTGGGGCATCCTTCATGAATTAACTGCTGGCTTAGAGCCTCAACAAAATAACTTTGTTTTCAGAACTGTTTTCAAATATTTACTCATACCTCTATATACACAGCATACTTTCACATTTGACTTAAGTCTTGTTGGGGATTGAGAGTCAAATGTTTTTAGTTATCTGTGATGATGTCTCTTTGGGGCTTTTTTTTGCATGTGAGTGTATTTGGTATAGTCTGTGTTTATTTGTAAGCGTAAAAAAAGTTCAGGATTTGGCTAGATTGGTAGAGCAAAGATAATTAGAAAAAAAAAGAAAGAATAAAAAGCCTTAACGTATGTTGGATAGCTGAGGATGGTGTTAATGCGCCAGTAGTCTAAACTAATGGTGACTTTTTTGCCAGATCCCATTTCTCTCATTTTCCTGGAACTGGAGTGTTCTGGCCTCTGTTCACATTATGCCATTGGTATTTTTAGGACATAAAATGCTGAGATTCTTTAAAAATTAATTGGCATTTTCACCTGAAGTAGAGTCCCTCTGATACACAAAAGGCCTGGGAATCTACTCGGGATGACTGAATTAAGTGGGCAGTTGAAAGAAAGGACCTGCAGTAATTTTTCAGTTTTATAATGCAGTTCTCCATGTTGGGCAGACAAAGAGAAGTTACGTTCTTTGTCTCTTCTCAACATTTCAAACAGTTCTCCTTCCAGCTCTGCATTTGTGCGTCTGGGCTAGAACTAAGACTACGCTTTTTTGTGTTGCTTAATGAAATGGAGTTCTGATTAGAAGATTGACTGATCTTATGGTAGGACATGGAAATAAAAGCGCTTTTGAGCACTTTATGCAGCTTTAAATGTAACCTGATTTTTAAAAAAGGATCCATCCAACAGCTTCATTTTTCTTTTAATTAGAATGTTGGGGACTTTTTGCATGCTGGAAAGAATGAGAAGTACTTATAATGGAAGCACTGCTGTGTTTTACTTCTTAAATGCAGACTGGAAAAATGAGAGCAGGTAGAAGCCCTGTCAGAAATGAGAGTAATCTGATTTTATATTTTCATTATGCCTTTCCTGAATGGGCAGCATGGTAGTCCCTTAAGATCTGGGATTTCAAATTGCAATTAAGAACATCTGTTGTCCTTTCATTGGAAGTGTCTCATTGTGTTTAATGGTTGTCTTTTCTTCTTTTTTTTTTTTTTAACCCCGTAGCAGTTTATAACATACCAGGAAATGCCCATCTGCTACACTGCGAGCCTTTGTCATGATTTTAGATGCAGCATAAACGAGGCTTACAGAAACTTCAGTAAGATTTCAGCTCTTGTGCCACCTTTAGCCGCAGAACGTTTTCCATTCAATCTCTTCTTACTGCCAACTTTATGGAAAAGACTCTGATTTCTTCAACTCTGGGTACAGAGACCTCATAGCAGCCTTCCAGTATCTGAAGGGGGGCTATAGGGGTGCTGGGGATGGACTCTTCATTAGGGACTGTAGTGATAGGACAAGGAGTAATGGGTTCAGTCTTAAACAGGGGAAGTTTAGATTGGATATGAGGAAGAAATTCTTTACTGTAAGGGTGGTGAGG
>JAOEHY010009066.1:0-30425 GCA_025447955.1 Psilopsiagon aurifrons
AGAGGGTGCTCAGCATTGGAACTGCCCAGGGCAGTGCTGGAGCCACCGTCCCTGCGAGTGTTCACACACCGTGGAGATGAGGCCTCAGTGCCATGGGTCAGTGGTGGCCTTGGCAGTGCTGGGAACGGTTGGAGTGGATGAGCTTAACTCTATGATTCTTAGGACTGGAGAAGCCTCTGATTTAACTCAGTGATTAAAGTACAAATGAGAATTTCTTATAAATGCCACTCTTATAATTTATTATAACCCCAGTCCTGTGGCAGGACTAGGGTTAGGGTTGTGCCATCCCCACTCCTGCCACAACCTCGGTAGAGAAGGCCCCTTACAGAAACACTTATTGCCCTATTCCAACATGCTCCTGCTGAGGAAATTTCTTTCACAAGGGCTTTTGGGTACCACTACATTTTGAGGCCCTTGGAGAGCAGAATTAAGGTATTTTCAAAGCACCTTCCCCAAATTTACATGCCCGAGCAGTCTCCAAGCCAAGCTAGTTTTGAAAAGTATTAAACCTGTTGATTTCTGGTTCCAAAATGGTAGCAAAAAGAAAAGGCATTGAACTAAGTCTGAGTGTCATGAGTTTAAGGTCTGCAATATTCATCCTTCAGCTGTTTGTACAGGGCCCAACCCTGCAAACATTTCTGCACGTGAAGTGAGGAAAACCATACTTGAGTGTAGACGTTTCCAAGCTTATGTCTACAGCTACTACTCTTTGAAATGGAGAACTATGTGTAAGTGGAGCAGCATTTAAAGTATCTGGTGCTATAATAAATCATAATATTAATTGTGGATAAATACGCAAATTGCATTATACAAAAAATGTAAAAAACAGTGGATTAAAATATAAATCTATAGGCAGATCTTCCAGCATTGAAAGTGATCTCTCTGCCCAGTGAAATACTATAAATGGTATAAGTAAAGAATTCCAGTTCATTAATCTTGCTTTTGATCTCCTTGAGTGAAATTCACCCCAGGGTTCATTTGGTCTCTCCTGAAGCCATACTATAAATCACATGATGCATAGCACACAAAGGTAATTATTTTGCTAAGCTTTAGGCTATGTATTCCACTGCCACGTTGCCATTTGTGAGTCTTTCCTCCTGGGACATTATGGATTGCAATGCTCAGATACACTTCCTACCTGCTACGTGGTGCTGTTAAAAGAAAAGAAAGGATTTTCAATGCCAAATAGCAAGGAGTGCTGGCAGCCACTTTGGGACCCTGCACTACTGAGCCTGTGCGTGGACAGCCTATCTTCTCTGTGGCTGTGCTGGAGGAGCGAGCTCTGCACAGCCTTTCACAGCTCCTCGGACAAGGGCGAGCTGCTGCGTAGGGCCTGACCTTCCCCTCAGCCCATGAGCCACCATAAACCAAAACCGGTGGAGAACTGGACTTAAACCCATTTCTTCTCAGCCAAGATCACACCCTTGTGGAGGTTGCTTTGTCCCAGCAGAGAAGTGTGAGCTGCTGCAGAAATACTGCCATGAATGAGAGTCTTTCTTTTGAGTCATATACTTTTGTTTCCATTCTACGGTGTCTTGGCTTACTACTGTGCTGGGGATTATCCCTGCAAAAAGCCAGAGCCTGGAAAATGAGCCACTTTCAGCAGCCATGAAACTAGGTTTTTAAAAAGTGTTTCCCTCTTCAGATATATATATATTTGTGTATGCATGTGTGTAAAAAATTGATGTAACTACATTGAAACTAAGTAGATTATTGTAATAATAAAAATAATATAATAATGTATTTTAATAATGCAATAGGAAAATGTAGTAGCAATAATATTATCAGTAGTAGTAGTAGCATAATAGTCTTACAGTTAAAGCTTCATTTTGCTGGGTGCTGGTCAGACATAATGAATTAGACTGTCTTTTGTTCCAGGCAGCCAAAGCCCCAACATACAGGAAATTCCATGCAGACAAATCCCAAATGAACACAGAGGCGTCCTTGGCAGCTCAGGGAAATGACCCAGAACTGGCTGTAGCAGGACTGGGATTCAAGTAATGACCATAGGAGAACGATGAGGAAGAAAAGGTGGGAACCATTACACAACCACAAGGAGACATTTATAACAACAATCTGGATTCAGTTCTCTCCTCTTTTACCCTCAAAATCCTAGCAAAAGCATTGCAGCAGCAGCATCATATGGGTACAATTCATGGCAGAATTTGGCGCAGAAAGTGTGTTTCTCCATTCCATTGGACTGGGGTCCCTCAAAAGCCTGGTCAACTAATTCATAAATGCCTTGTATAGTTATATTGTCCCGTATTGATGTGAGATAATATATTGTTATTACTTCATAAGATGTAACACAAAGTTAATGAAAATGAAAAAAACCCTTGGCACTGCAGAAGCTGTGAAACTCAACACACTTGAAAGCAAATCCTGTAACACAGAGCAGCACTGGGCTCTTTAATGCTTGTAAAAAACTCCACCACTCCTGGAGGGTCTCTGGAATTTCTTTCCATACCAGATCACTCCAAAACATCATACGTCACACACCCAAGACTAGGCTGAGACCAAGTCCTTTGCTCATTTTTTCATGCCTTACATTTGTGTCCCCTGTGGTCACACTTTTTTCATCAGGCCCCTTAAAAAAGGTTTGTCACTGGCACAAATAGATCTGCCCCGACTACATCAAATGTTGTATTTCAGCCTTTCTTCATTAGAATCAGATTCTTCAGGTTTTGCATTAGAGATTGAAACGCTGTGACCTGGTTTGCGGATCACAGCCCTCCCTCCTCCTCAGGTGCCTTCTAGTAGCATCCTGAAGTGTGTGTCAGCCTTAGGGCTCTGTCAATACACGTTTAACTCACTATTGGATAAAAAGTCCTTTGAAAGCCCTATTCTGCAAGGGTCCGATGTTGCTACAGATGTATCAGACTGACTGGGGCAACAGGATTGAAGTGTGCCAGCAGAGAGAACAGTGTTCACATCCGTGAAGAACTCATTTTACTTCCCTTCCCAGATTTGTTTCAAGGATATGGATACCTGGAGGGGTGGCCTGGAAGAGAAGCGTCAGTGGGATATGTAATTTAAAAATGAGAAAGAAGGGAAATCTCTATGGAAAAGCAAAATGGAAATACGAAGGAAAGATAAACATAGAGACCACACAGCAGGGAGAGTGAGGTTGCAGGGAAGTCAGGAGGGAAACCTGAGGTTGGAAAATATACGGGAGCAGGAAGAACAGCCATGCTGTAGGAGGCACAGGACAGAGTAACCTTCTGGAGTTATTACTGCACCAGTTTTTCCCCTGAAATTAGAGCCAGTTTAAGCTTAGAGTACTGTGTGCAGTGCTGGCGTTCTCAACATAAGGAGGACATGGAGCTGCTGGAGCAAGTCCAGAAGAGGCCACAAGGATGCTCAGGGGCTGCAGCACCTCCCATATGGGGACAGGATGAGAACATTGGGGCTGTTCAGCCTGGAGAAGAGAAGCTGCGTGGAGACCTCAGAGCAGCTTCCAGTGTCTGAAGGGGGATACAAGGATGCTGCAGAGGGACTCTTCATCAGGGACTGCAGCGATAGGACAAGGGGTGATGGGTTCAAACTGAAACAGGGCAAGTTCAGGTTGGATCTAAGGCAGAAGCTCTTCCCTGTGAGGGTGCTGAGGTGCTGGCACAGGGTGCCCAGAGAAGCTGTGGCTGCCCCATCCCTGGCAGTGCTCAAGTCAGGCTGGATGGAGCCTTGGGTGACATGGTCTAGCGTGCGGTGTCCCTGGTCATGACAGGGGTTGGAACTGCATGATCTTAAGGTCCTTTCCAACTCAAACTATTCCATGATTCTAATCTGGCCTGAAAAACTGCAGCAGGTCTGCAGCTGAGTCACAAGCTGGTCTTTCTTACTTCAGGATAAGGATTCATGACACAAAGGTGGAGAGATTGATGTATCACTCTGATGCTGTAAGTCTGCCAACAATCTAGTCTAACACCTGCACCGAGGGAGGATAAAATGATTCTGCCTTTTTCAGGATGAAAATTAACTTAGCAGAATTAGCTGTCTCGTGTGAAAAGAAACCCTGCTTGCCAGAGGCGTTATTTAAAGCTTTTGATTGACCTTAGAGACTTCCTAAGCTTTCTTTCGTCTGCCTCCCACTCCCCATGCTGTAAGATTCCATTTGATTTTTGGATGTATCATGGCAATACATTTAAAACTCCTGGATCTCTCAGCTCGTTCTTCCTAGTTGGCGCCTCATTTGAGTAATGGGTCATGAAGCTGACATTCCTCCAGTGATGCATTGCTTGCTGGAGCGGCACTGGTCACTAAAGGCAGGTCAAATAGTGGTTTAATTTAATCTTTTACAGCTACATATGAGAACGCTATAAAAATGCAAAAGAGGGTATCCATGTGATACTCTCACTGGAGAGAGTATCCATGGGGGCGAGAGGCAACATGAGGAGCCATGGAGAGCTCTATCTCAGGAAACATGGCTTATTTTGGGGACATGCCAAAGACAAAATAACAAGTGAGAGGGAAATGACAGAGAGGTTCCGGGGAATTTTCACCTTCTGTTTAAAGAGCTGGCTGCAACTTCTTCTAAGGTGTCCGCAGTGTTCTTCACAGCAGAGGAGAACTTGCTTCTGGGAAGTTAAAGCTGAGTATGTTAAACTTGGGTTTCTGTCTGTGATTTGATTAATAGTGTTTCTTAACATATGTGTTGTTCCTCTTTGGCCATCATTCCTGATGGAGCAGTCCTGAAGTTAGATCGCTGCAGTTTGCTACGCTGTTTCTTCAAGCATAGTGTGGCCTCCTAACTTCACAAGGAACAGGAGTCCACACAAACAAGAACACTAAAGTAGTGAATTGTTTATCAAGACACTGGCACTTTACACATGAGGCTATGTTAACCATTTAAACAACCAAATTCAGCATGACATGATCTGGTTTTATCCATCTCTACTCCACTCGATGGACTAAAGTTTTTCTGATGCAATTCTACTTGTTATACAACGTAAGCCATTTCCCCAAACCAAATAACAGAATGTGCTCCTCTTCAAAGTTCAGCATCCCTTTTTCCATCATTGCCTTGCCGTCTTATTATTCCTCAGGCTGCATACAAGACATGCCCTTGTTTGTTAGCTCCTTCCAGCTTTTCAGTCTTTTTGTCCATCTTTCACTGAAATACAAAGTTTGTAAAACCAGCATCCGGAAACTCATACATCAACACTTGTCTTGAATGAGCAGAGACACATGTGCTTGTACTTGCTGAGGAAAGTGCTATAGTTTCAGCAATCTGATTCCAGAAAGGAGATTAATAGTTCTGACAACTGTCATAGATGAAGGGCCATATTTCTGCTCAACCCATAGTAGTCCTTTTTGTTGTTGTTTCAGCCCCACATATTGTTTATGCTGATCCATCTCTTCGTGCAGAAAACCAAATGTGTATATTTCATCTCTGCTGAAGTCACCCCATAGCATTTTAAGGTTGAGGAAGAAATTCTGACACTGTTATTCATTCATCACTGACACTTGTGAGGCATTATGAGAATGTCTGAAGAAAGAAAAATGTTTATATTTGACTTCTCATTTCTTGACCCTCTGAGGTTATTTGCTTCATATTTTCAACTTTTATCCACATCCTGGAAGGCCAGCAAGTCACTCAATTTAATGAAAGCTTAGATTCTCATGAACTGCCCTTATTCCAGCAGCTAGCGCACAAGAAAACACCCAAATATCACAAGACTTTGTGATAAAATTGAGAAACTTGGCAGCACTTTTGCCTCCTGCTGATTAGCTCTTTACTCCATGAGTAATCTGGTATAAACCAATAAAGTCACCAGGAGATAGTATTCACTGTGAGTGAAGCTGGTGGAAATATGTCCTGTTTGAAAC
Organism: Psilopsiagon aurifrons; assembly: GCA_025447955.1. Lineage (NCBI taxonomy): Eukaryota > Metazoa > Chordata > Aves > Psittaciformes > Psittacidae > Psilopsiagon > Psilopsiagon aurifrons. Next base: position 5,827 of record JAOEHY010009066.1, read on the forward strand.
AAAACATGCTGCAGAAAGCTCCCAACCTGGTACTGGGGGCGTGTGTGTATATATATATATGTGTGTATATATATATATATATATATATGCGTGTGTGTGTATGTTCTTGATTAATATATATGTGTGTTCTTGATTATTGGATATACACTGTATCAGATGTTTGCACATACTGATTTTTCACACCAGGCGATTATTTCTGTTAACCTTAAACCAACTGAACTGGATCTGTATGAAAAGAAAGGAATTTGTTTATGGATTGCCTCTTAAATGCCAAGCTACCACAGAAAGAGCACAACTGGGTGATCACAAGATGACACACGGCATGGACTGACACACATACACCACGTTGGCTAAAGGAAGCATTTAGATGTTTAGGTTGTATAGGTTCCTTGATGTATAATAAGTACATATGGCAGCCCCTCCTTTAGACAGGCCACTTGAAAGAACATTTTCTCTCTCCTGCTTGATCAAGGATTTTGACACTACTTGTAAGAACTTCATTGCCTTTTAAAGTTCAGCTGCTTCTGTCAAATTTACTTGAAATCAGCTAATGTCGTAAAGAAGATTATTGTGGGGATGCACAGTGCGGCTGCAAAATAAGGGACTAAAAGGCACGCATTCAGCTAATAGAAGTAACTCTGGCTCATTTCTGTATTCTATCACAAATCCCCACGGGATGCACTAGCTGGCATTTGTAACTGGCAGCTGCAGCCTAAGAGCTAGTGCAATCAATCTTCATGCTACTGCAGCTATCCACAGAAGAATAATCAGCAACTGAGAGCCAACAGGCTGAAGCATGTACCATTATTCCTAGCCACTTAGAAGCTTCAAAGTAACAGCCAACCAAGGCAGTAGCTTCTTATTTTTATGTCACACTTACTATGAATACAGTAGTTTAATACAAAGTATTTACAAAGTTTTACCCTACACACTGATCTCACTTTATTGATATATTCAGAGATAAAGGAAACCACATCCATGTCTTAGTCATTCTGAACTTTGATGTCAACTGCATTCTCAAAAAACTGGTGATTTACAAACTGATATTTGATTCCAAACTTATGAACTTATTTATCAGGAAAGACCAGAGTATTAATCCCCCAGAGCATTTATACTACTAATTAGTAAAAAGTTCAGCCAAATGATACATTAACGGATTGCCATTGCTGGTAGTGTATGCAAGAATAGGATTTTTACATGTATAGAGATTCAAAGAAGATACCTTTCTACTGGAAAGTAAAAGAACAACGCCACCAAAGGAAAATAAACAGATAATAGAATCCTTACGAACTGCAAGTCTATATCATTTTGTCAGGAATAAATGAGGAACTGTCCTAAAACTGAAAAGTTCCTACTTAGATTTAAAAAGCTGAATCAATCCAAACCTTTTTCTACTCAAGTACCACACTGGACCCCTATTCAATTTTGAATGCTACGTCCATGTTCTGGCAGTTATATGTGCCAATGAGTCACAAAGTGACTACTATTAATACTAGATTTAGTAGTATTTGCTTTAATTTAAATGCCCTGAATGTATTGCATCTGACTTTATGCGATGGGGCAAATGAGAGAAGCGGATGGCTACTCTTCTCATTGACATGCGCTATTTTGTGTTTGAAATCACATTTTAGTCTCACTTAAACCAGTTGTTTTCAGCTGATGGACTGTAGATAAAGGGATTCATGGGCTACTTAGTCTGCAGAAGGTAACTGCAAAACCCAGTGCCAATGGCTGTCATGAATTTAGATTGAGTTATCCAAAACAGAACTCTGGCGCAACTGGGAATGTATCATTCATAGTTTTCTGTTAAATCATTATTACAGTGAGAAATTACTTCTGTAAAATATTTCTCTAATCCTTCTCTTTGTTAGTTTATTTTGGAAAGGCATATTCATTAAGCTGTAATACAGTGATTCATATCTGCTTCCTTAGGGAACCATGTTAGATCAAAGTCCATCACAATAATGAGAAGCTTATTATATTTTCTAACACATACTGCTTTTCATTAGAGCTGCCAGAATGCTGATAGATGGATGGAAGGACGAATGCTTTGGGTGAATACAATTATTTTTAGGACTGCCTAATGGTCATCCTCAGTTGTCACTGATCCAGAATCAATTTGTTAACAAATTGCATTCGATCTCTTTTTTCCTCAAATAATTCAAATAATACGCAGCAGCCCCACATGATTTCTCATTGCTCTTTAATTCTAAAATCAGCTATTTACTGGGTATTCCAAGCATCTTATAGGTTGGCAACAGTGCTATTTATTTCGAAACCTCTCACAAAGGGGTCTGTCAGAAGCCTTTTGAAATTCTTTTTAAATCATGTTCAAAAGATACATTTCATCTCTTACTTTGTGCTCTTTTTCAAGGAATTCTTGAAAGGAATTCTTGAAATTTGCTCTTACAGAAGCTATGTCTTGGTCCTTATCATATTATGCTTACCTTAATGTGTAATCTAGTCTTGAAGTAGATTCTATTTGAGGTCTTATCTTTCCCAACTACAGCAGATTAAAGAGGAAAGTCTTTGTTCATTGAAGTGCTGTGACTTATTTGCTCTCAAATCCTTGGAATCCAGAGACAGAGCCCTACAAGGCTGCTGTCTAGCAAGAAGTTTTGTGCACTTGCTTACCCCTGAGCACACTCTCCCTGCAGCCAGCGGCACTCTCCCTGGCTTAAAAATCACACATGCGATCAAACCCCCTCCAAGCTGTATCAAGCATGTAAAGAAATTGAACCTTGGGTGAAGAAAAACAGCAGAATTCAACTGTCTCAGGCAATTCGCACTTTCTTTGCCCCCTTCCAATATAGTTTTCATAAATCATGTACACCACTCGGCTCAAGAGCAGCTTTCTCTTTTAAATACCCTATTTTCATTAGTGCTAACTTCTTCAAACACAGTTTCTGTCATACCTAAGGAACTGCCAAATATTTCCAGAAGAAGCACATGATGAGAATATTTCTTGGTGAGAGAAATGAAAAGAAAACACGTGCCTGACTTTTCCAAAGGCACATGTTAGGAGCTCCGTCTACATTCCTGTTTTCCTCACACGAACAGCTTTGAAAAGAGCCCAGCGCCTAACACCAAAGGGACAAAATGAGCCTTTTTCACATTTTTCCAGTGACTGATGGAAAATATGCCTCCTCTACTCCACCTTCTGCTATATCTCTCTTACTGTGAGGTTGTTTAGTTTTGCTGTGTTAGCATCCGAAGCGAGTAATTTTTGCTGCGTGTAACTGGGTCTTTTAACTGCTGTAAACTCTTTGAAGTTTCCTCTTTCTGCAAAGAGGTCAACACGGTCTTTCTTTTGCCCTTTCAAAAGGACCTTTCATTCATTTCTGTGTTTGGTCAAGTTGTTGTGGGTTCTGCTCTGGCCTGGCACCAAGAGTTCCCCCCTCCCATACACAAGCAATTGCTGCTTTCGTTGCTACTGCTGTTTGTACTCCTTATTGCTTCTTTCATTCATCTTCACTGACACACCAAAGGAAAAGAGGGGGCTGAAAGGGGAGAATTTGGCTGTAAGCTAAATTGATTGCATGTTATATTTCATGGAAGTCTGGCAGGAAGAGTTGAGTGATCTCAAGAGTTTCAGGAATATTTTCGTTCCTATTGTGCAAATCAATCAAAGCGCGGCTCAGCCCCAGCTGCCCGCCCCTGGCAGCCCATAGCAGAGCTTGCTGCATTGTCAACAAAGGTTTGAATAGAACAAAAGTCTCCCAAGTGGACACTGCATTCACTTGATGGGGTCACATATTACCCAACATTTAATAAAACTCACGTGAATTTGGAAAGGATTCCCAGATAGAATGACTGGAAAAGTAGTAAATTTAGCCAGTAGAAGGGATGCCCTAAAATCAAGGTGATGCTGTTACATATGGCAGTTAATATTCTGTTTACATATTAAATACCATGGGTGTCTTGAGACTATTAGAATGAATTCTTGCCAAATAAACACCCACCCTGAGTCTGTCATGGAGGAATTCGCTCAGAGTGGGTTGCTTTTTCCCAAGCCTTCATCCACAACACCAGGTGATCAGGCTGGTTTGGATCCTCCACAGCTTTCCATGCTTCTCTGCGGCATGAGCATAGACCTGGCAGAGCTAACAGCTCCAGAAATGGTGAGGCTCAAGCAACACCTAAGCAATTGCTCCACTAAGTGCTAGGGCAGAGGTGTCTCCAGCGGATCACACTCCTTCCCTTGGCACCAGGGCATTGTCTTAACCTTTCTGAGAAGCAGAACAACCGCCGCCCTGCCCTTCTCGTCCTGCCTTTTCCTTTTAAGCCCAGGAGCTCCCCAGGCTCTCGCAGAAGTTACAGCCACTCTGCTAAGCTAGTCTGCCACCAGGTCCCGAGGAAAAGGTGATTTTAGTAATCCTAAAACTACTGCTAACGTAACAAACTCTTAAATTCTGACTCAGCAGGGGAGGTTTTAATTTCATGCCTGAAACCAGAGAGTGAGAAATAATGACGCTGCATTCTCTGTCAGCAAACACGCTGCCTTAGGCTATCTAAAGAACATAAAGCCATGTGATGTGTCACTGTTCAAAAATTCAAAAGGAATCCAAAGGAGCACTTTGTGCTCGTTCCTCCCACCTTATCTAGCTCACCACTAGCTTTGGCAATCACTGTCACAAGTGAGAGCTGAGGGAATGCTGAGTCTGGAGTCATGACTCAGCTAACAAGTCAGTGCTTCTGCAAGATACACAGCAACTTGCTGACTGCCAGCACCTTATTTTGGACACAAGTCAGACTAGAAAAGGAGACTGGATGCAAGAGCTCCCAAAACCCTGCTGCTCTAGGCAGGCCTCCATTCTGCAGCAAATATCATGTGCCCAGTGAGGGGTTTGAAGGGCAAAGCTTGTAATATTACTTGCCCAAACATCTGCTTTTAGGGGACATATTAATTGCCCCTCTCTGCAGCACGTCACAGAACCTTCCATTCATTTGGTTTTTAGTAACTCATTTTCTCAGTACAAATATATGTCTAACATACTTAAGAGGAATAGGCAGGTACCATTTAAAATCAATAAAATATGGAATACGAGGAACATAAAGGTCAGAAGAAAATCCCTTATAAGGGATATATGGGGACATACTTTGAAGATAGAAACTGTTTTCATACTTTGTTTTCTTCTTTGTCTTTAAAGAGCATTACTTACTTTGAGTAAAATGCTCTGGATTAATTTTTCCAGCTGGCTGCCCAAATTCTTGCCACCAATGCTATGTTTCTGCAGCCAGAAGAGCAACAGTACACAAAATGTGCTTGCCCTTTACCCCTTTTTCATGCAGTTACTCGTAATTTCATCTGGGTGGTTCAGAGACCCAAATCTTGACTTTATTGGAAAGGCTGAGGTTTTCAGAAGAGCTTAGGGATAGACTCCAGCTAAATATAGGTGACAGTTATTGTCTGACTGCAATAATCGCTTCAAAACTCTCAGCCCAAAAAGTCCATGTGACAGCTATCAGTCCAAGGATCTAGCAGAAAGACTCTATTCTTGCTGTGACTTTGCAGAGGCAGTCAGAAAACCACAGTGGAGAAACATTTAAAAGCAGAACAAAACTCTATAGCCTTGGAAAGTGAATGCTCTGACACCCAGCCAGGGTATTTCATAAGCACTGAACGCAAACAAGGCCTTTGAGCAGCATACGCTTTTCCAATAGGAAGCCTGTAGGAAGTGTTGTTACTAACCAAAAGTAAATCATTTGCCTAAAGCGCACAGCTGGTTTCAAGCTCTTGGATCTATAGATAGAAGACAAGGTACATGGGGTATACTTTTACCATGAACTACAGAGGCAATTGTTCAGTTCTGCCTGCAAGCATCAGCTGATGGTTGATAACTGGTGCACCATCAATTTACCTCTGTCCGGTATCAAACTGACTTTGTTGACTAATACTGAATGTTCTGTTACGTACCATGGTTCAAAACAGAGATATGCTGACAAGGAAAAAACATGTGCCTGAAACTCCTCTGCTGTTAAGAGTCATGGAATCAGCTGGATTGGAAAAAACCTTTAAAATCATCAAATCCAACCATTCTCCAGCACTGCCACAGCAGTGTTCAAGGACAGGCTGGACACAGGGGCTTGGAGCAACCTGCTCTAGTGGAAGGTGTCCCTGCCCATGGCAGGAGGTTGGAACTGGATGATCTTAAGGTCCTTTCCAACACAAACCACTCTTGATTCTATGATCACTACCCAGTCCACTTAATCAGATACACAATTTTCAGCTGGAGTAACTGATAAGCACATCTGGGTTTGTGCTGCTTAGAGGAGGTCAACCAAAAGACTCAGCTCTGTTTCTGTACTGAATGTGTGAACGAATGCATCCAGAAGGAATCATTTCATTTTCATTGAAATGTTTTTCCTTAAATTTTCCAGTAATCGTCATTCTGCAAATATTTGAGCCGGTAAGACTGATCACACAAACGTTACGGAAAGCAAACACCAACCAGCTGTGAATGAAAGAAAGGAGTTTAAAATGCAGCTACAACATTGGCAAATTGGTACCCCTGTAAATAGCTCCTGAGAAAAAGGGATCTCAGTTCCTCTGCCTGAATGCGTGCTACTTGGTGTAATAGCTAAGCTGATGGAACAAGGACATCAGCCCCAATCTGGGATATATTGTAAGCAGTGAGTAGTGAGGAATTTTTCTGCCTGCTTAAGCTTGGGCTCAGCCTGTAGTGCAACTGTATTCTCACAGGGCTTTTGTGTGTAGGTGCTGTGATGCATCTAGAACTGTGACATTATGAAACGTCATTATACAGTCATTTAAATGTGGATCATTTAAAGCAGGCCTCCTGCGCTCGGTGCTTCCTATGCTTTTTCCTTTCTGATTTTCTCTTTTAACCTTTATCAATTTACTCGTTTTCTATTTGAATTCTGGAATGTAATCAGCTGGAAAACCAGGCACGCAGAAAACAGTGTGGTGGGGCTCTCAGCCAGGTCCAGTACTGCCCCAGGAAACACTGGGGCACCTTGACTTCGCCTGGTATCAGGAGGCACTCAGCACCCAGCATGACTGGCCGATGTAAATGAATGCTGGCAGGAGGCCGATACACTGGGATTAAAGGTGATGTATAATTAGTCCACATGACTTTTGCTGATAATAATTGCAGGTACCCAGCTGCACTCTGCTAATCCCAGCCACTGCCACTGAGCACTGAGGGCATGTGTTATCTTCAAAGGTTTCAGGTTTCATTTCAAACAAGGAGTTATCCATTAATAAAGCAGAAAGCGATCACATTAACGCGCTCTCTGCCAAGTCTGCCTCACAAAACACGCGCAGAGCTTTATTTGCCAGGGCTTCCCTGCTGAGCAGCCCTGCCCCTGTGCCTCCCCTCTGCGGCACAGCCAGGCACCAACAGCTCCCGGGAATGGCAGGAACGCCTCAGTAATTCACCGCCGGGAAACGCAACAAGTAAACACTTGAACTGTGTTGTCCAGTGAAAAGGAAACAAGACCCATCTTGCGGCGGGAGAAGGGGCATGAAAAGATGTTAATCGCATGAGCAGTAATCTCTTGGGCTGCTCAGTGTGCCACACTTGGGCTTTGTTTGCCTTGACTTATCTGGCTTACTTATCCCAGTCTTGTGTGAGCGTGGAGGTGGTGGAGGGCCTCCGTAAGCGTGCAGGAGATCAGCTACTGGAGAAGGGCAATGAAACATAAAGGAGGAAAGGTGGTATCATAAAAAAAGGCAAGCTTCAAGGCCACCTATCTAGACAAAAGGGCTCAGACAGGTAATAAAAGCAAAAAATGGTTGAGACAGCAATGAATTATGAAGGCTATTAAAAACCACACCTGAATTCACGGAATCGGCTTCCCCTGATGTGTTATAAAAATGCTTTTCCCCAGGAACTGGAGATACCCAAATTTGTATTGCAGATTAATTACAGCTTTATTTAGCAGAACTGGGGAAGGGGAGTTCAGCTTGGTCAAAATAGCACAGATATTAATAGCGTTAAACTTTCTGGATCTCAAATACTGCCAGGAAATCATTAACATTACATTTAACAATTTCAGGTACTTCTGGTTTTGAACTCCAATTTTATTATTTATGGAATCTTGATTGCAGAAAAAACACACCCAGCACTTGTATTTAGATTCTGTTTACAAAGAGCTCTGTGTTCTCCCTGGGACTTGCATAAGAACAGAAAAGTAGATTATGTGGTTTCTTAATAGTTCTTCACAAAGGGTCTTCTGTTTCTGACAAATGGTTTATGCAAATATATTCTCCACACTGCTTCAAACAGCGCTCATGGAAAAATGACATTTTGCAATAGGGAACAATGAATATTCAATGCATCATTTCTTAGGTGAGCGAATGGACAGCTCGTATTCCACGGCTGCTGCCATTCTCTGCTTTTGACGGGCAGTGGGAACTGCAGAGCACCGGCTTTTGGCCCTTCCAATTGTATACCAAGAAAGGCAATTTGGGATTTTAAATTACAAACTCAGTGTTCAGTTTCTGCAATCTCAGCTGAACGGGCCGCTTTACAAAGGGCAGTACAGATAGAAAAATCTAGCTGCATCCTTGAAGTCCTAGCTACTGCTGGACTGTGGGAGGGCAAGCGGGTGAAGGATCCACAAAAGCCTCCCACAGATATTAATCCCTGGTGTGAATGGCACAAAAAAGAGGCAATTTGGAATGTACAGGCTGTATCTTACAGACCTTATTCATACAAGCAGGCATGCTGAAGTCAATGGCTTTGTTTGTATTGGGCTAGGACTTGCCTGAGAGCAAAGGCTGCATGAGGAGCCCTCATTTTGCAGCCCAGTTCAGAAAGGAAGGGTTGGCAGTGGGAACTTGACCTTTTCATGACAAAACCGACTTAAGCCATTCATTCACATACAACTGCTACATATAAATTATAGCGTTAATTTGATAGAGAGCAAGAAACCAAAAGGAGTAAGCAAAGCAAGTTAAAAGTACCTATCATGTGAATGTTGAAAGCCTCCTTTGCCTTTCATGCACCTCATGTAACAGCAGTAAGCTTTTGGAGGTATGTCCCATGAGTGAACATAACAGTTAAGGGAAAATAGGCAAGATTCACTCTCTCCTCCTCTCTCTTCTGAGTTTCTGCAGGTTTTTGCAAACACTTTTCTGGTGTTTTTTTGGGATAGGACATGAGCTGCTCCCAAAAATTGTTCTCAAGAGTGAATCTCAGCTCATGCAATGACTTTGCCATTTGTATTTTGTTCTTAGTAGTCTTCTACAGTTACCAGAAATCTGGATAACTGTTTGTGAAACTAACTTAAACGTTTGGACATGAAGAATTATGCCCAAAATCTTCCTGCAGATTGGAAAGAAGATCAGCTCCCTTATCTCCGTTTACAGCAAAGGTATATTGAGTATGAAGCAAAGTAATTAATACCTCTGGTCACTAGGCTTTTCACATTCACCACATTAAGTGCAACTGGAGATTGGAAAACAATTTCATGCATATAAATGTCTTCTAGTAAGTACCTTTGATTAACAGGGGACCACAAAGCAGAGATTTTAGACATGCCTTAAAGCTTGCATTCCAAGCAGTGAATTAGCAGTGAATTTAACAGCAATATTGTAAAAAAAACCTACACATTAGATATTTCATTTCCACAGAGACATCTGAAGTTAACAGCTCAAATTCAGTGTTCACTCACCTCACCAGTTCCTGAATTAGTTCAACCTATAACACATCCATTCAACAAGGCAATTGCGGACAAGAACTCGACAGCAGAGATTGCAGATTCTGCAATACAGGATAAAATTATTTTACAAGCTATGCCCAGAAAAATCAGAAACTTACTGCTTAGTCCAGACCTACATAATAGCCACATATGTCAAAAAGATTGCAGTATTGCCCTTTCTTTAGTTCCATCAGCAGAGGTGCTTTTAGTATCTTCCCTAAAGAACTGCTCAAGAGGTGAGTAATAAAAAGCTCCAATCTACATGTGGCAATAGCATCCACTGCTAGAGGTTTAAATTAATCTTCAAGGCTGGTGAAAAGCCCTTCCTCCTTTGTGGAGGCTGAGGTTTTGCTGAATGTATGTTTTTAATGGCCTTATGTGGACTGTATGTGCTAATATCAAGATTCTAAGCTGAGCATTGTTTCCAACTTCCCTTGGCCCACATTTCTGGCTGATGAACAAACAAATATTGAAAGTAATTCACAGAGGAAAAGAAAATACTGAAAACACCAAAGATGTGTTCCATTTGTAGATTTAATTAAGATATCATGTCAATAGAAAAGCACTCAGTCACAGAGTAACAATTTCCTGCTGCTGTATATGCACCAAGCCAAAGCTGAGGAGTTTATTTTCAAAGTAGGAGATACTGGTCCTGCCACAGCTGCCAAGACAAGTGATATGACATCTTGTAGATGACTGGAGTTGGTTTAATAACTTAACCTCATGGAAATCCTGAACTGCTGCTTGACAAAGAGGAGCGTGTCAGGAGAAAGATCAGGGCTGAACTTACTCTTTCCCTTGGGGTCAGTTGCTGGCCACAGACAACCATCACAGTTGGGGAATGGCTTTTTGGTCAGACCCATCAGGGTTTTGGAGCAGATGAAAGGACTCTCAGTGACATCACAACTTTGGACACCTAATTTCACCTAATCCTTTGAATTCTGACTTTTGCTTAGAGTGCACTTTGTGTCATCTATCTGCCCCGTTTGCTCACCTGGCACCAGTCAGGAAAAGTCCAACTTACCTCTTAACATCACTTGCATGGTAAAGCTGGGACATTCTCACAGTGCAAATCAAGTCTGAAAAACTGGACTGCTCACTATGGAACACAGCTGGGAAAGCAGCTTTAGAGGATGGAGTAGCTGGAGCTCTCTTGACAGCTCCCCGGCAGGGACCATGGTCCTCTGAGACCTGTTCAGAGTCTAAACACACAGAGAAAGCCTTTTTGCAATCTAGGGACAGAGTGAAAGAGAGATTAAGGATGCCAAATCCACTCCTGATCATTATCTACCTACCTGGTGCATTCAGCTGAGGCTGTGCACAGCAGAGGCTGTAGATCAGCTAACATATTTTACCAAGTAAAAGGCCAGCTAGGCTACTTTCAACATCTGATGAACATGACTAATAAAATGAGTTATCATTCTGATCTGCAATTTCCAGGTGCAGAAGGTGCCTCTTCTGATAGATAAATAAATAAATAGGCATGTAAACATCTTAAGCAGTACACGAAAGCCCTCAGTTTGCCCAAATTATTGCATGTCAAGTTGCAGCTATGAAAGCATTCTCATCTCTCCATCAGGCTACTTCATTTGTTATGAACAGATCCTTGATGCAGACAAAGCCAAACCCCACTATATCCAATAACTTCCCCCAGACATGGACAGATATACGCTGTTAAGTTTGCAAATCACGTTCCTGACACTGAGCCTAACATGAAGAGAAAACGGTGTAAAACTTGACCAGAATCAATAGCAAGACTGTAACAGAAGTTGGGAGCACAAACTCAGACTCCTATTGTAACCTCCAAGTTTCTCTCAAATTCCTTCTTGGAAGTCATGCTCGCCCTACTTAGAAAGATACTAAAATCCTGCTCAGGAAAAGCTGTACATGGGGAATAAACTACTGAGCTGGCATTGATCTCACTGTACTCCAGTGCTCTGCAAGATGACATATTTCACATGAGCTCCACTGTGTAAGGTTCTTCTATCTATCAACTTATAAAGGAGAGTTTACATTAAATTTATTTCTTGGATAATATCCTGGATGCTCCTGAAGTCTACACTGAAGCATGAAGTGATAGTGTCTGTTGAAGCCATCAGTTCTTATTGACAAGTCTGGTTAAATTATCAGGTTGTATGTAATTTTATTTGAGTGTAGGAAAATGAAGGTTATAGCCAAGAGCTTGGTGGGGTTTTCTTTCCTGAGATGATGATTTATTCATTTTGGCTTCAATAGCTACGGTGTCAGGCATATTTTATATTTTTCCAACTTTGACACTTCAAACATTTGATTTCCCTTTGCAACTTCCAACCTAAAACATGTTTCCCATTATAGATGTTCAAGTGACTGCCTTGCACAGACTGACTCATGAGGCTGGTTTTTATTTTCACAAAATATATAACCCTATTTGAATAAAATACAGATGGTGTCCAATACATTAAACACAGCAAATTTGCCATTCCCTCCTTCATCCCCTCTGTGTTCCGTTTCCCACATTTTCTGTGGCTGCATGAAATCTTATCAGCCTCAACAGCTCCGAGAGGACGCGGCAACAGAAATTCAATGCCACTCGTATATGGCTTGCTACCATAAATAATGTGCCAATCTTTTTCTTTAATTATTTGTATTTTCCTTCTTTTTTGTATTGTATTTTTGTAGGATTCTGCATTTGGAGCTCTGCTTGAAAGTGAGCTGCATGCCTCCTGGAAGGTACCAAACAGCCAGCTTCACATGGTCCTGTGATAGAATTCGAATTAAGGGAATACGGTACCAAATCACTTTCCTTCCCAGGTGGCAGCTGGAGCAGATTCAGCAGCCTCTTACATAGCCAAGCAATTTGGGAGGCAAGAAAAGGAAATATACTCACACTATAGTAAATAAACTGAGTAAATTACTAAAAACTGCTGAAACTAGTTGAAGAAATACTGTTCTGGATTTCTATGGAAGCATAAGTACACATTGCACTATACACAGGCATAAACTTTACTTGGAATACACAAGATCAAGGGTTTTTAATAAGATTCTATCAGCATCACTAGATGGCATTGGAGGATGATCTGTCTCACAGGATAAAGGGAGCCTTTGTCATCAGTCCACAGTAAGTTTCATCAGGAACACAAGTAGTTAAGGAAGTAATTCCAAGCAAGCTGAAGGCATGTTCTATGCAACTTTGGTGTGGGAATTGCACCACACAGTACGAACCAAGGCTGGCTGAGAAGCCACCGCATTGCTTCGGTTTGCTTCTGTCACACATCATCTCTCAGCTCAAACTGAAAGACTGATATTCAGACACAAACAGGTTGCCAACTGTACTGAAGAAACTGAGAACTGATATTAGATGGGCCAGTGACTCCAGAGAGGCAAGAATTAAGCTGTTCCCGAGAGTTAGCAAGGAATTTTTGGTACTGCATATTTTTTACCCTCCCCCGCCCAGCAAATTATACAAATATTATTATATAAACGGCATCTCTGTTTTTCTTACACCTTTTTTACTATACAGTTCTCATGCCCCTTTCCTATTACTTTTAAAATGAGATATGTTTTCCATTCTGTGATATTTTTGGTTAGCATCAACATCCACAGTGGAATTACTGCTAATTTTAGTCACCTACTCTTGTCCATTGATTGTTACTGCAAAGAAGCAGTTGCACCACAGCTACAGTGGTTTCTGAATTGCAAGATTATTATTACACAGTTCTCTTTACATATGTTGTTTAGTAGATGGTAAAAAGAAGCAAAGAGGAGCTTGTTCCCATATGAGCACATGATTCTGGGAGCTTGGACTTCAAGGAATGGACTGTATATCAGAATAATTATAGGTCATGGAACATATGCTGCAATATAAGGCAGTGAAATGGTGATTTACCTGCAATCCAAGTCAAACTTTTCAATTCTCCAGGTAGACTGTGCAGAGTCTGCTTGCAAATTCATTGTCCATACAACAAAATGAGCATTCTGGTTGTTGACTCTGTGATATTCTCTCTGCTTAAGAGCTGTCTTTTATGAAAATCCTATAATGAATCAGAAATCAGAGCAATATACAGATGAAAACCTGACATTTACTTGAAGTGTTTCTTCAAACAGGCTTTAGTCTTGTTGCTCTTGGGGACTAAGAGACAGGATGGTAAAGCTTGTAGACATAGTAGCATTCACTCTAATCAACAGTTAGGAAATACCTGCTACTAAGTCATATAAGGTTTTTAATAGGTCACGGACTTGGACAAAGCCAAGGGCTTGTATAAAACATTAAGCACACACACTTCCAAAAGCGCCACTGTGCCTCTGGTCATCTGTCTTGATGGGCTGCTCTGCATTCCTCTTGGGTATTTATAGAAAGCTGCAATTCCTAACTACCAATTTGTACCATTATCTTCATACATGCCAGATACTTCTACTATTGAAAACTGGAAACTGTTCTAAAGGCATACTTGAAGTTGGCAGGACGGTAAACCACAGTGGCATTGTACCTGTTAAACAGTGAGTAGAACTTCCACTCCTTTCCTGAGATTATCTAATAGTATGTTTTTAATTTTCTGTGCCTTGCTAAAGCTTCCATCTGAAAGTAAGTCTTCATGTTGTCATTATTTAACTCTCACAGGAACCTATACACATGTTCACACACACATGTATGTACGTATGGGAAAATCAGTGCATTTTTCCTCACATTTCAAACACTTAGGTCCCAGAGGCAAGTTTTATTCAGTTTCTAGCCCATAGATACTTTAAAAATCTAACAGTCTGATTCTGTTTCATGTGAACACAAATCAAGGATTAACTGAATTACACTGGCAAAATCAAGCTAAGATCAGAGTCTGGCATTACCATTTCAAGTGGCCACTGGATAGCTTAGTCTCCTTATCAGCCTCACAGTCATCTCCTGAAAAACTGTGGTTAGGAGGGATTTTTTGTTTAAAAGCCACAACTTGTAATAAATGCATTGCTGGCCCTCTGGCTGGACATCAAAGGCAGTTTCATAACAAGGGTGGCTCCTACTGAATTAGACTTCCCCACTTGGCATGGAGAAGCAGAGCACCTATTACACAAAGGCTATTGTTGACTGCAGGCAACTACAACGGGAATAGATACATTCTGCTCCCTTCACATTTTTTAAATGAGCTCTTACAAGCATCCACATCAACTTGAAAAAATCACTCGTGCTTACTTGCGAGTAACTTACGTGTTAGTTACAGGATGTCCGTGCTGGAGGAAGGATATGGACCCCCGGCCCGGGCAGCTCTTGGAGGCAGTCAGCCCAAGCCAGCCTGATGTGTCTCACTCCTGCTTAAATTCAGTGGGAGGAAAAAAAGATGTTTTCTTACAGAAACAAGAGATCAAATGATCCCATCTTCAAAAACACTGAGCAGCTTCTGATAGCAAAGCCTTTATATACTGCCTGCTTTCCACACACCTTCCTCCTCTTGTTTGAGCCCCATTTTCTTATTTCTGCAGTTGACTGATGAAAACTTCAGTTGAGTCTTTTCAACTCAAGTGTTTGACTTCTTTCAACACTGTTTCACATTTTGACCAAAAGGTTAGGGATGTGTTTTCCTGGAAAAACTTGTGAACAGTCTTGCCAATCAATTTTTCCTTTTCTCTTTCTTCTCCTCCTAGTAGTAGGTTTTAGTCAGTCTCCACAGAATTTAATGCTAAGGAATCCAAGATAAGGCTCCCCCTACTAAAATCTGAACATCCCTGTGTTCATGTATTTCTTTCTGGCAGGCAACACAATGTGATCCCTGCCTGCTTGCTCTTCCATATGCTTTGAATTACAAGTCCCCTAAATCATTTGCTTTATCTAAATTATTATCAACAGGAGCATCTTCTTTGCTCTAAACAGCAACAGTGCATGAAGGTGTGGGGCCTTATAAATGTTAGCAGGGTCAGCACAGTAGAAGAACAGTATGCATTTTGGCTTGTAACAGAGGATGCTTGTCTGTGACTGACTGTTCAGTCACTAAGTCTGCTCCTTTGTTTATCTGGCATGCACACAAGGCTGCATTGACTTAGAATCATTGAATCACAGACTGGTTTAGCTTGGAAAGGACCTTTAAGATCATCCAGCTCCAGCTCCTCCCACAGGCAGGGACACCTTGCACTAGACAACGCCATCCAAGGCTCTGTCCCACCTGGCCTTGAACACTGCAGGGATGGGGCAGCCACAGCTTCTCTGGGCACCCTGTGCCAGTGCCTCAGCACCCTCACAGTGAAGAGCTTCTGCCTTAGATACAACCTGAACTTGCCCTGTTCCAGTTTGAACCCATCACCCCATGTGCCATCACAACATCCCTGATAAATAAATACCAAGCTTCTTATCTTTGATGCCTTCTGTAATTTGTTTTAACTCTCCCTGCCACAAAAGCTCAAGAAAACAATTCAGAAGAATAAGCAATGCACATGCAGGATACAGCAGTCAGTCAAAAGCCTGGCCCATTCACTGGCCTCTTCCACTGACTTTAGTAAATTTCCCACAGGTATCTATTGACAACATACAGAGATTTAGCAAGTACATCTTCACTGTGCACCTACCATGTCTTGCTCCAAGGCAGCGGTCCCCAGTAGTTATTTATGACCACATAAACCGACAACAGGAAGACCTGCCTTTTCTCCGAGCTGCTGTCCCCCCTCCACCTCATTCTTCTGTCCTTCTCACGGACCATAGAGGAAACTTGGTGGTCACAGCTGACCGAAGTACCAAGCAAAATGCCTCAGTGAAGCAGGGGAAGGCAGGGCAAAGCATGTTAAGAATAATACTTACATGAAAGTCCTTTATCTTATGTTGGAAGAACCTCTCTGAGATTATTCACCGGTGCTCATCAACCCCCTGCACTCTCTATACTAACTCACCTGAACAACTCAGCTGGCAACAGGGCTCACAGGTTTCCAGGCTTTCTCTCAGATTGATGAATGCTTGTGGTGTTATCACCAACTTCAGCACAGATTTCTCTTATATGTGATTTAAGTTGTTACAGAGTTTCTGGAGCTGAATACATAAATCCTCAGCATTCCACCCAAAAAGGCACACTGAAATTGGAGAGAAAGCTTTGCAAAATGACTAAAGAGAAAACAGTAGTTCTCAGATAAGATACTGAAAAACAGAAGAGCATCACACTTTAACTTTGGTTTAAGCAAAGACTGAAGCTTTTGGCACATCTCCACTACAACCCTCAGGATGTCAGGCCAGAGGTGACTGCCTGGAGTCAGCTCCCAGTGCTGGGGTTAGCGTCACCCCTTCACCAATCCATCACAGAGACAGGCAGTTCCCGGAGGTGCTCCGAGCTGCAGCCCAACACAACTCTGGGCTATGGACTGAGGTCTCAGCACAGCTCCTCACAGAGCTGCGGCACCCACTGCTTCACACAGCTCTCACCTCTCCAGATGAACTCAACATCCTGTTTAGCACCTCATTTTGTGCACAGCCAATGGGTTTTTCACCGAGGAAATAAGCTCTCCCTGCTCAGTGTGACACGCACATAAATACATACACACATACACACACGTGCGTGCACGCATGCAAACATCAGTCCTTTAAAGCCCTGTGGGTGTCTTCTCTCATGCTTCTACCCTATGGCTTAAGGAAGCCAGGAAATGTAAAAAGCAGCCAAAATGGTCAGAGGAAAACCAGATAGAAATGCCTTTTTCACATCAAAGGGGGAGCAGCTCCCAGCCTGGCCCAGCCCTGCCAGCTCAGTTTGTCCTCTCTTCCTCCTCATCCTCCTCTGTGGCTTCTTAGGGCTTTCCATACCACAGACGCCAGCCAGGCACTTGGCTGAATCAGACCCCCTGATGCCAAAGACAGTTTCTCCCACAAATTCAGACTTAGAGCAATGTTCACTACAGCTATTAAATTCAGTTATTGTAATATCACACCCCTCATTAAGATTTCAATCAGTGTTTCCATTGGAAAGCCTTATTGTCCAAGAGTTATAAACCTGCCTGTATGAAGTTGATTACTGCTGAAATTTAGAACCCAGCTTCTTGGCTCATGGCTATGTTTCTTTCTTGCTTACCTGATCTCTGTTTGCAAAAGCTGATGTAAATTAGTTTGGCAAGTTTGTTTAATTCCAAGGATAAAGAAGTCCTGATTTAAGAGGCATGTTTTTTCTGGAGTGCGGAAAGTGATGGGATGTCATTATCCAAAGTTACCTGACTACTACATTAAAAAAATTAAACTTAACCAGCTATCTTTTTTCTCCCTCTTAAATATTGATATTTTTTACCTAGGAATGCAATTAAAGGATTTAACCATTCCCATTGGCTTAAAGCCTTGAGTATTTTTTGGAACAGTGCTTAATGGGAAGGCAATCACAGGAGGTTATAGCCTTTCAAAAAGCATCCCAGCACCTCAGTGCCAACAACTGATATCACTTCCATGACCTGTGCAGTATGTGTTAGCATGATTTATGTAGCCATTTGAAAAGAATCTGTGGTGTTTATTACCACAGCATGATTGATAGGTTCCTAAGTGCACAGCGACACAATCAGCTGAGCTCTGATGGCTAGGGGTTTGATAAGTTGGGAGCTACAGCCATTACAGCATGTCAGTCCAGTCAACTGCCAGAAGTCCTCAGGGTAGTTGTGATCTCAGGGAAGCCACAGTGCGACAAAACCCACTGCTGATGGTGTCACTGTTGGACCATCCTTCCTGCATGGTCACACTGCCACCCACCTTGGACTTGGCAGTGCTGTGGAAAAGGTTGGACTTGATCTTAAAGGTCTTTTCCAACCTGGTGGATTCTATGATTCTCTGATCCTACTTGGTAAAGAATATACATCATTCAACCCAAAGAGCAACTGCTTGTTCTGCTCTCATCCTTGCCCCTTCCAAAAGTTAAAAGATAGCTATCAGCATAACTCAAACCACAGCGCAGGAAAGGCTACTCAAGCATTGTCTTCCAGCAGTCAGTAGCTTTGTGACGGGCAACTGCGTAGACAAAGCCATAAGACACCCCAGGAACACATCCTTCACTGGGAGCCCATGGAACAACCTTAGAAAAGTTAACCCCTGGAAAAAATACTCCAGGCTTATACAGTCACAGAATCCCAGAATGGTTTGGGTTGGAAAGGACCTTAAAATCATCCAGTTTCAACCCCCTGCCATGGGCAGGGACACCTTCCACTGGAGCAGGGTGCTCCATGCCCCTGTGTCCAACCTGGCCTTCAACACTGCCAGGGATGGGGCAGCCACAGCTTCTCTGGGCACCCTGTGCCAGCGCCTCAGCACCCTCACAGGGAAGAACTTCTTCCTTAGATCCAACCTGAACTTGCCCTGTTTCAGTTTGAACCCATCACCCCTTGTCCTATCACTGCAGTCCCTGCCTCTCCAGCATCCCTCCAGCATTATACAACATGTCATGTCTAAGCCTTCACTGGATTTAGGTATTAATTCATTTACAACACAAAAAAAAGAAAAAAAAAATCAAGTATGAAAGAAATAGCATTTATCTTTTATTTATTTTTTTTTTTTTACAAAAATAAACATTCTGAGAAACAAAAGCACCTTTTTTTTTTTTTCTCCTAACTGTACAATCTACAAAACAGTATGACATTGGTCACTTCAGCATTTATTGCTTTCATTGAAAGCAAATTCTTTAGACACACCATGCCTGTATTTATATAGAATTAAGGCTAGCATTCATTTGACATTATTGAGGTCATTTTACTTCCTTCATTCTAAGAATTAGCAAGCGGTGCCTTAGAAAACCAAGGATTTGATGATAAAAAAAATACAAACAACTGCAAGGTAGTCATTAAGCCAGTACAGTTCCACCAGCCCCACTGCTCTGCCAGACCCTCCAAGATGTGGCTCCCTGAACAATTCTAACTCCAGTCAACACAAGTCTTAAGCACAGGCCTAATTGTAAGCATATGCTTAGGCCTATCCCTATTCAGCAAAGCACTCAGCACTTGGGTAAGTCCATACCTTTTCAGTGGGACTATTCATATGCTGATGTGATTTGTTAGACCCACAAAACGGCTCCTTTAAATTAGAAATGAAACTTTCTGATTACATTGGAAGCAAAGATAAAAATTAGCTACAGTCTTGCCATTCTAAACAGAACCAACTCCTTTTTTGACCAACAGGCAGGCAATGCATATTTGATAGCTGGAACACAAATGCTGATTGTCTTCAGTAACATTTGGTGTTCAGCTTACAAACCGATACGTTTCAGTTCCTCTGTTATGATTTTAAGCACCCAAGCAAGTATCAGCCTGGAAGATACAGACTTGCCATAGAAAAGAACTTTGGTCCCTGTACATACATGTACAGGTCAGAAACATCACACTACCCTTAGTCAGAAAAGCCAGAGCTGCCTGCTGATTTAGAACCCAAATGATTCCCTAACAGTGTATCATATTTTGTATTTTGCTTTGTTTAAAAAAAAAAAAAAAAGAAATAAAAATAAAAATCACATTTTCAGAACGTTTTTCTATTGCACATTCATCCTGGTCATGCAGGTTATTTCTTTAAAGTTCTCTTTAGCACTCTATAGATTAGAATGAGTCATAGTGCAATTATTCCTCTGGCCACAGCCACCTTCTAACTAACAGCTGCCTACATTTGTACACAAACAGCCCTTATCACTCACAGTCAGAGCAAGACACTTGAGGTGTCAGTCTGTCACCTTCACATATGTTATCTTGTCAGGATCAGGCATGATATGATTTGAGGCCATCTTGAAGAAGACAAGCTGGCGACCTGCAGAGTAGGAAAAGAGGAGAAAGGAAAAGAAGTAATATGGAAGTGATGAGCAAAATGCTGCCTACCTTGAAATACTGTAATCTCACATTCTTCTTCAACCTATGCATTCTTCAGGCAACCCAAGACTGAATTATCTCTCACCTTCAAAACCTGAAACGTTTTCATCTAAAATGACACCAAATCTCTCCTGATTTCACTGCATTTACTCTTATTACGGTCAATATGCGGCTATGCCCAGCTAACAGTAAATGAAGATGTTACCACAACGTCACACAATCTTAAAAACATTATTTAACGGCTATCCCTCTGATAAAGCCAGGCTTAGGTCCAGGGCTTTAGGAAGGATTTCATTTGGCTGTACAAGAGCAGAATCATCTCTGCAAAACTGGTCAGCACAACGCATGCTGAACGCAACTTCCTCCAAAGTGCTGTTGGCTTTGTAACTCTGGGTTTTAAACAAGCTAGAACAATGTTTCTGCTCCTGGAACACAAACACCGGCAAGTGCCAACAGCCTTGGTGGTGTAAGGCACCTGCCATATATACACCAGAGGCCAACAGGGACTGAATGTAGCGAGGTTTCACCCACCAGTATGTGTGCGAGCCACAGCACAGTTCTTGTATCAGAGATACTTTCCAAATCAGTTCAACCTCTGCCCATCCTCTAACTGCAGGAAAATCAAATGCCCTCTCTAGAGGCTTCCCATAGCACTGCTTTCTTCAAAAGCTTCGCATGGGATGCCTCAACTGAGCAAATTCCCATGCTGCGTTTCAGAGACTCAAGCGCTCCTGCATCAGGAACAACATGGGAAAGGGAACGGCAAACAAGACCAAGACTGCTATGTCTCCTTTGCCTAGGGAGACATACACTTAAAGCATTCAGACTATGTGACTGGGCTGCTCTCTTTGCTCCACAGCATCCATGACCCACCTGTCCAAGTCGTCTGGTTGGTAAGGACAAAAGCTTTGCACTGGGAGTAGCTATCACAGATCTCAATGGCTTCATTGACGTCGAATACAGAGAGGAGACAGCCCTTATGATGGTAGGATGGCCAGCATCTGTAATTCTCATCAGGAATAAAAGCTTCAGGCACCCGTCTGTACTCTGCAAATAACCAGAGCAAAGCGATCTTTTAGAGAGCTCCACAAATTACTTGTTTTTAAAAGGCAAGGCTTATTACAACAGCTTAGAAGCAGAATAAATGATGGAAAAGGTGACGGGCTAGACTTCCAGCCCTGGTTTACTCCCGAATGTGTTTACAGCTCTGCACCTTACTTTCCTTTTTGTTTCCTCCTTTCTTCTTCTCACCTTTTCCTCCAGAAAGCACCTACAAATAAACAGCCTGTGCACAAAACCCTTTCCCCTTCCCCACTGTGTAGCCAAGGCTTTGGTTTTATTAGAGGAGTTTTACAGGAAGAATGTCCCATTGAATAAACAGCATCCACTTGAATGAACCGACTCACTGTCCTACTTCTTCACAGCGAGCAGGATTGTCGGGGTGAGACCCGACCAGGCGTTCCCAGCCCTCCCTCTCCTTCAGAAGAGCATGCTATTTCCCTCAGGCTCCTTTAGATAGAAGAAAAGAGAGGCTTTTAATTAAGCAAACTTCTTTTGCTTGCTCAGATTAGCACAAAGGGGGAGTTGCTCGATGGGCCTCCAAAGAGAAGGGGGAGAAAAACAAGCAGTGGGAGCATGTCAGCATGGTCCTTGCCCTGAGCCTCCGCGCTGCCCTGCCCGTTACTCCTCTCCCTTGGCTGCCGTTCAGTCGCGCTTGCCTTTATGAGCTGCTCTTGTTCTCTGTTCACAGCTCCTCTCACTTTCCCAGCTGCTGATGGGGGTTTCTCTAATGAATGCATCAGCAAATCCAACTCATCACTTGTAAACACTTCTATTTATCACTCAGATGCACAAATTGACCGTTCCCCCTTCTCTCTCCCCTTTCATCCCCCCATCCTATTCAAAAAACTTAATAGACTCGTTATTTTTCTCTAATTGTATCTATTATGGAAACCAGAGCTGCCTGCCCTGACTCACAGCCTATTCTTAAGTCGCTTCAGTTGAGGCATTCTCTGTCTGACATTGCAGATTCAGCCTGCTAGCATTTCATACAGCACATTGTACAAACACCACCGAGTCGAAGGTGGGTCTTCTACTCTAAACTGCCAGTATTTCAAGTGGGAAAAGAAGTACACATTCAGAAGTACTCATTCACACCACACAGTCTAAAATAGTGGGAAGCAAATGCACTAAATACATTCTATTTTAAGCCTGGCTCATTAAAAGAAACATTCCAAAGCAGCAAAATCAGAGCTGCCCATGTCCCACTTAAAGGCAAAAGAGTTTCCATTAATTCAGAAATGGCAGATTTATACACATGAAGGAAAAAAACCCCAAGTAGTTCCCATTACTAATGGTCATTTCTCCATCAAAAAATGCATACGCAGCTCTTCCTCGGGGCAGTGGTGGAGTTACCATCACTGGAAGTGTTCACACGCTGTGTGGCCCTCAGTGCCATGGGGTCAGTGGTAGCCTTGGCAGGGCTGGGCAACGGTTGGACTTGATGAGCTTAAAGGTCTTTTCCAACCTGGTTGATTTCAAGATTCTTCCAAAGAAAACTCAAGAGCCTAAATCAAGCTACTACTGGCTGGATAGCTGAAGCCCCTTTTTTCCAATTTCTGTATCACCTGTACAGCATAACAGCAATTGAATGGAATTGAATAATATTCTCTTACCTCCCTATGGCAATTGCTGAGCATTGATTTGTAACTCGAACCATTGTCAATAAAATGATGAGCACGAATTACTCATATTGATATATGTATAGTGGCACCATGTGCCACTGTTTGCATGAGTGTACAAGCCACACTGACCAGATGTAAAGTAGAACTACCCACAACTCACCTTCTCACGGCTGTGGAAGTTCTCCCTAACACTTTACTGTGCCAAATCCCACGCCACAGAAGACAGTCACAGAAGGATGGCCCTTGTACACCAGCAGAAGATGAAGCATCTGCCTGGTTCTCTGCATGAGCAGGGAGCACGTCCTGGCCCTTTCCAAGAGCACTCTTGGAGCATGCCAGGCTCTGCACCAGGGCTGAAGGCACCTGCAGCATCCCTCAGCACACCATCCGAGCAGGCTCATGTCATGTCACATCTTTTTCTCCATGCGAGGCAGAAGCCCCTCTAGAAGAGCCTTATTTTGAATCACTATTCAAGGTTTAAAATGTTCTGCTCACAGATATGCCTCTCAGTACGCTCCTCAGCACTGCTCCCAGTACAGCTGTCAGGGGTTAGGTTCTCTCTTAAGTGAAACAGATCTAAAAAGAGCAGCAGTGATTTATGGGACACAAGGCTCTGTCAGACGTAGGAGTTAAAGTTCTCCCTCTCCATTGACTTTTTCAAGGTAACTGTGCCTGGTAAATCATTTGGGCAGCTTGGGACACATTAATCGACAAGAGTTAGCTCAGGAATAACTGCAATTGTGATGGCAAGCGCCTGGCTTGTTGGTGCGAGAGAGGATGGAAACCTCCACACTGGTCCTTAGGGTGGCCTCACACACAGCAGAGCCTTGTGGCTGTCCTTGCCCACTCCCTGCCAGTATCTACAAGAGGGAAACCATCACCAACAGCAACGACTCCTGGGAACAGGGCAGTGCAACAGGCACACAGCAGCACAACCCACATGCAAGGAGCATTTTCCTTGGCTAAGAGATCAGCAAGTCCCACACAGGTGAAAACAAAGCCCCTGGAGTCTAAGTGAAAGCAGAGATTCACACAGGCTCCACAAAAGCAGCTTCTGGCAGCTCTCCTGAACATGCTAAGACCACAGAAAGCCTGCAGTTTGGGGATCTATGCTGCATGCAGAGAGAGGACTGGAATGCAGGGAGGGGGAAGGTCAGGAAAGAAGCCCTTCTCTCTACATGCATGGCAGGCAGCAGGGGTAGTGCCTGGGAGTGCCTTCCCCAGAAGCATCCCAATGGGAAGGAGACTGCAAGGGGCAAAGAATGGGACACACAATGGCCCTGCACCCTAAGACATGCTCCCAAACTGCCATGTGCTCCTGCCACCCTGGGAAGCCAACATGGGATCTCCTCTGAACTACTAGGAGAGCCACAAGGATGCTCAGGGGCTGCAGCACCTCCCATATGGGGACAGGATGAGAACATTGGGGCTGTTCAGCCTGGAGAAGAGAAGCTGCGTGGAGACCTCAGAGCAGCTTCCAGTGTCTGAAGG